>JAIUCT010000061.1:274777-304389 GCA_021307375.1 Tetraneura akinire
TTTTTTTTTTTTTTTTTTTTTTTTTATCTTAGCTTTTTTTTACACGAAGTTATAACGAAGTGTTTTTGGTGGGATATCAAATATTTTTTAATGCTTATTTGTTAATAATCTTTTATCGCTGGTAGTAAGAAATAAATAATTAAAAGGCCGAAACGGGCAACGCTACATCTCTCTTACTACACGTTAACCGTTATGTACGTGGCGTATTAACACACGCACTAAAAACGTATACGAATAATGATAATAATAATTATTATTATTGTAAGAAAGTAATAATCAAAATGCCGAAATGGCCAACGTCAAATCTCACTTTAATAACACAATAACGTTAACCGTTATGCACGTGGTTTATGAACACACATACTAAAAGCGTATACGAATATATAATATATTATATAATAATATAATAATTATTAATTATCAATTCGAAACGGCCAACAACAAACCTCTTAACAAGACAAGTAAGTAAAACAACTAAACAGTCGTTGCAGCGTTTAAAAATAAGATTGACGGCGCGAGTTTGGTTAGCGAGAACGCATTAGTCCGTGTCTCCGTGGTGGCGACGAGGCGTGGTCTGACATCATGCGTCGTCGGTACTCGTCGTTCGATGCGCCACACCACGGCTGCAACGCGGGAAGTGGAATGGATGGCGGCGCGGAGGATCGGGGGATAATATTATATTTTTACGAAATTTTCGTCGCATACGAAAAATCGGTCTTAAAAGTACTTGAACATTTTTGCTTATAACTTTTATGCCATTTGACCTATCTGATTGCAAGTTTCTCCGTTCCCATCTGCACAACATTTCTGATCGATTGATACCTTTCATGACCTTTTATGTTCAGCCATTTGCCCTGTAGAGCTGGACAATGGATTAACATAAATTAAGACGGGTTTTCAATGGTAAAACTCTTGCTCCTGTTAGGATACGTTAGTGGCTATACTACGCTTTTTTTTTTTACTTAGCTTCGCGCCACTACCGTTGCGCTGGATATAATAAAATATTAAAATAAATAAAATAATATATCAAAAATAAAATATTAAAATAAATAAAATAATATATCAAAGTGATACAATTCAATATGAGTAAGAGTGTAGTTTGGAATTATTTTAAGTTAGATAATGAGAAAAAAAATGTAAAGTGTGGTTTGTGTCGTGTTGTTATGAAATATAACAAGTCATCAACTTCCAATATGATGAGACACAAGCGGTTAAAACACCCAACTATTGATTTTAATAGAGAAAGAAATAGTACAAGAAAAGGTGAAGATGATATTGATGACCCAAGATCTGTAGTAAATGAAAATTCTTTAGTTTCTAATTCAGTGAGTATATACATTATTTTAAAGTAATAAAAATTAAATTATTCTTAAAAGGTAAATTTTAATTTAAAAAATATGTACAAGCTAGAGTATTATAAATTTATAATATTATATAGTATAATTAATCGTGGTAATTTCTTACCTTTTTCTTTTTAATTAAATAACAAAATAATGAATTAGTATAAAAAAATATATAAAAATAAACAAATTTAAATTATAATACAATATTATTATTATTTAAAGTTACCAATAATAAAAATTCTTTAAGTGAATATTATATAAAAATATAAAATTTTTGTTGTTTTTAGTCCATTTCTAATTCTGAGAGACACCATGCTGAAACAATAATTGCAACATCAACATTTTTCACTAATGTACGGAATCAAGTACAAAACAATATTACAAGGTACTTACCAAGACCCGTAGGAACTTCTCGGAGTAAAATTCTTGACCAGCAGGTTTTAAGAATGATTGTAAAGGAATACTACCCATTTAGTATTGTAGAAGATAGAGAGTTCAGAAAATTTATCCAAATGTTGAACCGTGGATATAATTTGCCATCTAGAAAAAGTTTGTCAAATTCTTATCTTCCAATTATTTATAATGAGACCTACGTTAAAGTAAAATCTGATATATTGGCCAATGGCAAATTTGTCAGTGTAACGACTGATAGTTGGACGTCTGTACAAAATGATAGTTACATAGCCGTTATATCTCATTTCATTGATAATGATTGTACACGTCTTAAGTCATACTTATTGTCTTGTTTTAAATATTCTGATACACATACCAGTGAACATTTAAAAACAGAATTGTTAAGAGTAATAAAAGAATGGGGTTTAGAAAATAGAATTGCAGCTTGCACAACAAACAATGCACCAAATATAAAAAAAGCAATTTATTTATGCAATTGAAGGCATGTACGTTGTTTTGCCCATAGTCCAAACTTGGTTGTACAAAATGCAATAAAGGTAGTTCAGGATGTAAAAGAAAAAGTTGGAGGTATAGTAGGACATGTTAAAAGGAGTTCTCAGGCCGCAGAAAAGTTGAGATCAATACAAGAACAACTGGGCTATTCTCCTCTTGTTATTATTCAAGATGTAGTGACGAGGTGGAATTCAACTTTGGATATGTTTAAACGGGTACATGATTTAAAAATTGCTCTATCTACTACATTAACAGAAACTAATTACAATAAATACTTAACTAATAATGATTGGTATATTATAAATAAAACTTGTGAAATCCTAAAGCCTTTTAAAGAAATAACAGTTGAGATAAGTTCTGAAAAATCAGTTTCAATTTCAAAGATAGTTGTATTAAGTAAATCATTAATTAAATTTTGTAATAAAATTAAAATTGAAGATTATTCATATATTAAAATTTGTAATATGATAAATGTTTTGGTGAAGGAAGTAGAAACACGGTTTGGATCCATTGAATTAATAGCGCTATATGCAGAGGCCACAATATTGGACCCAAGGTTCAAAAAGTTATGGATTTTTACATAATCTTGCATACAATAAAGGTAAAAAGTCATTGATTAGTAAAGCACCAACATAAGAGATTATAAACAGTACAAATCAAATAGATATATTGCCTAAAAAGAATTGTAGTGATTCAATATGGAATGATTTTGACTTGGAAGTAAATGCATTGGGCTAATCTTCAAATCCTACTTCGGCATTCATTGTGGAACTTGATAAATATCTGCAAGAACCATTATTACCAAGAAATGAGAATGTTTTAGTTTGGTGGAAACAAAATCAATAGGTTTATCCTAGGCTCTTTCAAATTGTAAAAAAAGATTTTGTATTATGGGTACATCAGTTCCATGCGAGCGTATATGGTGAAATTATCAAATCTTTAAATGAACTCAAGAAATCACATAATAAACTCCCAAACGGAAAAACTTACTAATACATATTACCTTCAAGGTCGACGACCTCGCTAAACGCTTGGATTTATTATCAGCAGACAATGACTCATTAAAACATAGAGTTTTAGATCTCGAAAACAATTTTAAAACTTCTAGAGAAACTAATTCTACTCCACTTACTGGTAATAACCTTATCAATGAAATGATGGATAGACAGGCAAGACAAAGAAATGTTTTACTTTTCAACTTAATCGAAAATACTTATTCGGGTTCATCTTCTCATACTGATGATATGTCTATTATTCTTGAAATATTTAAGTACTTACAACTAGATACTCAAATCATATTTCTCGGTTGGGTAATATTTCTACTTCATCTAATAGACCGAGGCCTCTAAAAATCATTCTCCAAAATCAAAATGATGACTTTAAATTTTTTTCTATCCAGAATAAATTAAAGTCATCGGAAAAATGGAAAGATCTTCGGTTTGTCTCTGATCAAACCAAAATGCAACGTGATTTTATGTGTGATGAACTTCTCCAAAGGCGATCAAATGGTGAACCAAATCTAATAATTAAATACTTTAAAGGCTCTCCAATCATCACCACTCCAAAAAAATAATTTGTCATGTTCCCTCTTTTTCCAACTGTTACTACCAGAATGTCAGAGGACTTAATACTAAACTTCATACTTTAATAGCTAATTTCCCCCTCCTATTTTTTGATGCATTTATTTTAACTGAAACCTGGTTACAGAATTCTGTTAATAGCTCTGAACTTTCTAATTTTTCAATTTTTAGATGTGATAGGAACCCTAATAATAGTTTGTTTTCTAGAGGCGGCGGTGTCTTAATTGCTGTTAATAATAAATTCGTGTCCTTTAAATTAGATATTGACTATAATTTCTTAGAATTAATTTTCGTTTTAGTGAAAATTAATAACAATCAAAAAATTATCTTGTACTTCCCTCCAAACTCCCCTTCTAACTCATTTGACCCTTCGAAATCATTGAAAAACTAATTTTTAAATATCCCAATGTTGATTTATTATTTTTGGTGATTTCAATTTACCTAAATTTAGCTCCTCCCAAATTTATAATTTATCCTCTACTGAAGCCATATTTAATGAGAAACTATCATTATTAAATTAATTTCAATATAACACTATTTTAAATTAAAAAAAACAGTTTATTAGATCTTATTCTATCTAATTCTTCTAATTCTATTTCTGTTAATTTATGCTCCAATCCTCTAGTTCCTCCTGACAAATATCATCCTCCCTTGTCAATTAAATTTTCTTCTTCCCCATACATCACACCTCTCATCTCTTATGAACTTTCCTACTATTGGGTAAAAGGAGACTATCGATCAATTATTTCATCTTTGGTCTCTTTTAATTGGTTAGATTTTTTTAAAGTCAATACTAACATTGATATTCTAATCGAAAATTTTTACTCTGTATTTTTTTCTGCCATTGAATCTTATATTCCTTTAAAAGTTTTTGTCAATCATAAATTTCCTATTTGGTTCTTTAACGATCTCAAATCTCTAATTAAACAAAAGTGAATCGCGGATTTTCTTTATAAAACTTCTAATTCTCATTCCGATTATTCTACTTTTTCTGCTCCCCGTTGGATACGTAATACACAGAAATGAAGAGGAATCGGTTAGAGCGATACTGAAATGGAAACCTACGGGAAAGAGAACTCGCGGGCCACCTAGAAAGAGATGGTTGGATACAGTGGAGGAAAATCGTGGTGACGGCGAAAACTCTTAAAGAGTAATGAATGCCAGCAGAAGAAGAAGATTATTATATATAATTATATAGCTTATATGGATTATTATATAGTTTGGGAATCATAATATATTCTGATTTTATTATATTTAACTTTCTTGGTAACTCATTAAAAGTATTATTGTAGTTAATGTTGTATAAAATAATATCTCTTGGACAGTATTCTATAACTCTTAAATCTGTAACCACTGAGTCAGAAACTACTCTTTTTGAGTTTATTAACTCATTAAAACATTTTTTTATTGTTGTAATCCAAGAAACAAGTAAGTAATGGATCAATTCTGGCTTCTTTTGTTAGTTGAGATTTATGATTTGGTAAATAGTAATGAATTTTTTAAGTATCTTTTCAATTACGCAGTGTACATTGTCACACTCTATTTGGGTAGACCCTTCTCTTAAAAAATGTATGTTATATTCATATTATATTTTATGCTAAAATATAATAATGAATTTACAATAATTCAATTGCAGTTCTGTGCTTTACAACTATCAGAATAAATTATTAAATTATAAAAAGTTTTAAACTTTTTTACAATTTCTTCAATAACATCAGCTAAACGTGATGCAAACATTAATAATACAAGTTCAGTTTCACTTTCATCAAACCATCAAACCTCTGTAGCACTTATTAATTATGTTTATTGTTTGAAAATAAAATATTTAAATATTATTTTAATTAAATTTGTATAGTATACTCGTATTTTAAATGTTATGAAATATACATCAAAATACAACGAATATTTCTTATATTTACATACATAAGTATAAATTTATGCTTTAGTAAAATTTAAATTAATTTTAGAAATTTCCTAAAAATTTCTCATTATAAATTTCTGAAATTTTACATCACTAATAAAAATATATAAACAGAATTATAAATATTATCGAACGCGAAAAAACTTAGGTAATCGTCTCAAATGCATGTTTACTGTACATTGGATACTATAGGTATGCAGATTACGAAATAAAATGTTTTACATTAAATTGGATTTCTACTGTATTAATCAATAATGTATTACAAAAAAAAAAAAATATTAAATATAATTTTTAAATATGTAAAAAGTAAATGCTACCTATAATTTTTATATTCCCTTTGATTCTTAACATCTATATTTTTGTTGGTCGTAATACGGATATAATTTTTGCACGTACATTTTTGACACGTTTAAATAATTTAATTGATAGAGGATAAAAATATTTTGATATTAAATTTTAGGAAAGATCATTCATTATACAAGCGAAATTTTGTAGAGCTCATTTTTGTCAACTCGCTCCTGGTTTTAATATTCTTTGAATTCGGTCTCGGTTGCGTTAAGTGTTTAGAAACTTCTCCAATTATTATTATTGTTATTGTTAAGTCTTTTTCGGTGTAGACGGCAATGACGAAAATTTCTTAACGTGTGAATGATGTATGGTCGCGTAGACAGCGTAGCTGGATACGCTGCATTGGTTAATACCGCGGGCCAAGTACATGTAACCATTGTCACCCCATTTCGAACTCCACCAGTTCTTCAAAATCCATGCATCTTTCGTGTACCCAACAAGTAGCATGGCATGGTTCACGGTATCGGACGAGCATTTTGGATCGTCATATATTCCGGATCTACATTTCATAAAATTATAAAATGTGATTATTGTATGTGTAATGTACAAAAAATAGATAGATACCTACATTGAAAAAATAGTAAAAGATTCTACAGATATAATTTTATAACAACTATAGACTCCGTGCAAAAGTATAACTAGCGCTCCGGGTGCGCAATACATTAACTTCAACCGGGGAACTTGAACATTAAATATTATACGGTAATTGCCAAAATGTAAAACGAACAATGTTGAAAATTGATATCATTTATAAAGATAAGAAATAATATAGTTGCTAAATGGGAACCTTGAGTTACGCCTGAGGTGACATGAAATGGAGTAGATCAAAATTCCTTGTAAACAACAATTTGGCGACGTTCTTGGATAAAAGACTTAAGCCACGATAAAAAAGGACCACAAATACCAATTTTTTCCAATTTACAAAATAAAATTTGATGATAAACTTTATCAAATACCTTAGCAAAATTAGTGTATATAATATCAACACTAGAACTAGTTGAAAGAGCGTCTGATACAAAGTTATGAAATTTAAGTAAAATATTAATTGTTCTTCTATTTTGTCGAAAACCATGTTGATCGTCAATGATTACTTTCTTCAAATCAAATACAATATTGTTTACAACAATTGATTCAAATATTTTAGGTATAAAAGAAAATAAAAAATTGGTCGATAGTTACAAATAATAGTTTGATCTAAAGAGGGTTTTGGAATAGGACGTATAATATTAATTTTCCAGGCATCGAGGAAAATGTCAGTAGTCAATGATAAATTAAATAAATAAACTAAGGGTGCAGAAATAACAAATTTACAACTTTGTAAAAATATACTAGGTAATAAATCATAACCAGAACATGAACTTAAATAACTAAGTGATTCAAATACCCCAATTAAATTAATTGTAAAAGAATGTAAAGGAAATAAAGGTACTTTTGGGGAATATATTGTTCATAATTAATATTAATATCATCAAAGTTTTCATAAACACTTGAAAAATATTTAGCAAAAGCATTAATAATGCCATCAGGCGAATCAAGATGTTCATTAAATAAATACATATTATTAGGTAAGAAATTATTTTCACGTTTTAAAATTTATAAATTTCCAAAAACGATTAGGCTGTTATTTTAAATTAGTTTGAATGTTTATTGAGTAAAGTTGATAATCGTTTTTTGAAAAAAATTTGCATTTTTCGTAAAGTTCTGAAAAAACATTAAAATTTCTCACCAAACCAGTACTTTTATAAAGCTTATTAGCAATTTTTTTTCTTAAAAATTAAATCTTTTAAATTTTTACTATACCACGATGGATAATTAGAAGGATGTTTAATTATTTTAGGGACAAATATATCAATGATTTCTTAAACAACAGAATAAAACAAATTAACAGTTTCATTAATATTCAGATTCCACAAATAATTTAAACCAGTTAATCGAGACTAAAGTACAATTTATATTATCATAGTTACAAGCCGAAAATTATAAACACATAAATTGTAATCAATAGCATTACCTACTTAAAATTATGGGAATTAAAATTAATAAAGCTGGCTGATAAGTATTACATGGAACAAGTAGACAAAACGATTTATTTACAGATAAATTATTAAAATCAGAAAAATTAAATCAAGAATTGTATTATTATTTATTATTATTTAATACATGATTGAATTGAAATATATTTAAAAAATAAATTTTCGTTAAAAATTCCGATTCAATATTATTCAAATTAAATAAACTGAAAAAATATCCAATATTACATGGAAGCCACTGAAGTTTAGGAAAATTATAGTCGACAACCATAATTATATTTTTAACATACGGATAGTTTAATAAAATATTATTAATGATGTCAAAATGCATATTATATGTATATTTCAAAATTAGTGTGATATGGAAAATAAACGTTACCCATATAACTTATAATGTAACCGTTATTATGATGTGTGGAAAATTACGAAAAATTAACTCTGTGGAAAACTCAAGGTGACCAAAACTATCTGAAAGACAAAAAGACGAAATACAGGGTTGAGCACTGAAACGGCTGATTTAAAAAAAGTTTTTCTCAGTAGTAATTAAGATAAGAATTCTCACTAAATATTAGTTCAAAGACAACATGCAATTTAGTAAATATGGAACAGTGGAGAAATAAACAACATGCTTATATGATTAAATAGTTTTACAAAAATAATGACAGTTACATAAGCCGCACAGCGTTCATTCCGTCTTCAATCTTAAAAGCCATGATTCGGTACAATAGGCTAAAGCCATTAAAAAATGGAAAATCAACTTTAAAGAAACGGGTTTAGCATTAAGAATAAGATCTGATAATCCTGCCGCAGGGATACAGGTGTGCAAATCATAGTGTTTAATTTTAATTAGAATTTGAATGCAATAATAAACCATTGCATTCGAAAAACGATTCTGAGCGAAGTTCAGTCAGAAAATAAATATATTGATTAAAATATTAACATTTTTTATTAAATATTTAAAACGCAAAATTTTATCACACATATAGATATAGTACATAAAATTAACATTGAAAACTCTATACAATTTACAAGTCATTAATCTATATTTTCCGATTTATGCCTATTGTACACCTGGATGAAACATGGGTCAATCAAAACCACTCACGAACATTGCATGGAGAAATGAAACAAATTCAATAGGTCTTAAAATACCCACAGGTAAATGAAGGCGATTTATTGTTGTTCATACAAGATGTGACTAGTATGGTTTCATACAAAATTGATTTTTCGTAGCAATACTGGTAATTTTACAGATTACCAGAACCAAATGAACTCAGATGTTTTTAAATATTGGTTCATCACAATGTTAAACCACCTTGAAGAACGGTCTATCATTGGTATGGATAATGCATTATACCATCTGTCCCTAGTTGTTAATTTCTCCAAAAGTAATGCCAGAAAATCAGATGTTCAGAATTGGCTGATCAAAAATAATATTAAATTTTCACCATTAGAGTCGCAAGCGGAACTAAAAAAAGAGTCAAATTATTAATTCCTATGGGAAAAAATATGAATTAGAAAATTGGCATTGACAATGGGTCATGAGGTAATTCGACTACCACCGTATAGCTGTCAATACATTCCGATAGAACTAATATGAGCTCAAGTAAAAAACAAGGTGGCTAAAGAAATTAATCTCAAAATGGTTAACGTAGAACTACTAACACACCAAGCGTTAGTTTCGATCACCCAACTTTATTGGAAAAATTGTGTGAAACATTCCGAATCGATACAAGACAAGGACTATGATAAATACATTTTAAGAGATAGTTTGTTAGAACCTATTTTATTAAATTTATTGCCAGACGACAGCCATTAGTATTCTAGCGATAATGACAAAGAGTGTATTGAATAGCTTTGTATAATAAATTGTATTTAATCATTATTAATTGGTCTGTAGGTACATGTATTTCAGTTTTTTTTTTTTCAAAATCTCGCTCTATATATATATTATGTAATTTTATCAAAAATAATTTATCCATTGGTATTTTAATGTATGTTATATACGAAATAATTGAAAAAGATAGTCAAATAGTTTAATGATCACTATCATTAAAAATCTGTTAGGATCGTTACGGTCACCCACTACTTTTCGTATCGCTGACTATAGTAAATTAAGTTGCGATAACCAAATATGGTTTAACTGTCATATTTATGAAATAAATAGACATTTAAAAATCAATCACATTTGCTGTTGCCTGTAGTTGTGATGTTTGTTGTTAAAATAAATACTTACGAATATAATTGAAACGTTTTTGGACTTGCATTAACGGATACACTGATAGGCCCCATTATCGCCACAGCTGCTTTTAATGCGTGTTCATTGTTTGGTGGCAAAATTGAAATTTTTGAAATTTGAACTATAGCTTTACTTCTTCTGAAGTGGCACAGTGTTTTCTAAAATAATTTTTAAATTATTTAAAATAATAATACATATATTTTAAATTTATTTATATATCTAAAATAATAAAATAATGTATATTTTTCATAACTACAGCGTTTTTAAAAAAAAAAAATTTCTTTATTTTATACTAAAAAATCAATATTTAAAAGTTACAAATATAAGTGTTGTAAAAAATGAGTAAAATTTATAATATATTTAAAAATATTTAAATGGTATGGATTTTTAGACGGTTTAGCAGAATATTTGATAGAATCATATAAACAGTGTTGAGTGGGGATGTCACCCTATAGATTTTGACATCCATAGGATACCCTTTCTTATATATAGGACATATTATCGATAGCTTCGATTCTGATGGAATCCTTTCAGTTTTCCATATTTCTTTTATTAGGATTCATATTTCATGTAATAAATTTTGTGTATTTAAAGGTTATATATGTCAATGCCATGATTGTAAATAAGTAATAAGTCACATGTAATAAGGTACAAGTCCAAATAAATTCGGACCAAAGGGACAAAAGTCATGTAAAAGTCTTATAAGACTGTAGTAAAAAAAAAAATAATAAGTTCTATCTATATCAATGTTTAAAGAATACATTTAATAATATATTGCATAAAAATTATTCAATTTTTATAATTTTTTAATGTTTTAGACAGTTTTTTTTAATTTCCCAAAAGTAGTGTATTTGTACTTATTCCCTTTTACCCGCGCACCGTCCATATATATTGGTGTATTTATAGTAATTTTAATACCTACATTTATAGTACCTAGTAAATATGGAATTTTTAAAAAAAATTACAATAGTAGATTTATAAAAGTTGAATTGTATTAAAGTTTTTACTTACAGTTAACAAATATTAGTTTGTACATTAACTTTATTTTCAATAATTACTTTTATTTAACTTTATAGATGAATAAATGGATAGTTGTAAATTGTTTGAATAATAATTCAATAGAATCTATATCTGATATTTGGCTAAAACAAAATATTTGTGCCTGGTCAATAGATAAAAAAATGTGAAAAGATGTATAGAAACAACAAACAAGATTAAAACTAAATAAAAAAGAGTTTATGTTTCTCTCAGCTAGAAAATTAGGAAACCAAGTTTATGGTAATTATATTTACCTATTTTAATTTGTTTTTAATTGCATAATGATTATTATTTTAGATTCTTTGGAAGAAGCTAGAAAAAAGTTGCTTACAGCACTAATATCAATTAGATCTATCTAGTACTGAAGATGAAAAAGTAATAAAGTATGGAAGAAAAGCATAAACTTAATTCAAATAATTTTACAAAAATTAAATCTTCAAAAACTAGTAAATAAGATATCAAATAAGTCGAAAGCAACAGCAGTTACATACAAGTAATATTTCTAGAAAATTGTCATTTAACAAAGATTTGTGTGAAGCTCTTATTTCTGCTAACATTCCTTTAAAAAAAATTAAAGAACAAATTAAAAATTAACAAATTAAAGAACCCTAAATTTAAGACATTTTTGGAAATATATACAAAAAATCAAATTCCGTGCGAGTCTGCCTTGCGAAAAGGATATGTAGACGATATTTACATTGCTACTATGGATAAAATCAGGGAAAAAATTTCAAATAAAAATATTTGGGTCAGTATCGATGAGATGCAGAAGGGCGTTACATTGCAAATGCAATTTTTGGTGCTCTTGATGAAAATTGCGCAGGCAATATTTTTTTGCTTAATTCGGATGAACTACAAAAAGCTAACCACTCCACAATTTGCAAAATTGTTGATAGCTCGATGAATATATTATGGCCAGCTGGTATTCAACATGGTAATGTACTTTTATTCTTATCTGACGCCGCACCTTACATGGTTAAAGCAAGAGAAGTTTTAAAAAGTCTTTATTCAAAAATGATCCACGTAACATGTATCGTACATGGACTTCATAGAGTCGCAGAAGAAGTAAGAAGTCAATTTCATGCAATAGATAAAGTTATTTCAAATGAAAAAAAAAATTTTAGAAAAGCCCCTAGTCGTAGCTCCAAATCTAACCTTGCCTCCGGAGCCAATTCTCACTCGTTGGGGAAGTTGGATTATATATATTATTATATATATATATATATATATATATATATAATATATATATAATATAATATATAAATATATATTATATATTTATTATTGTGAGAATTTTGGGATACTACACCGTGTTATTTTCATGTTGGATAGAAATGATGCTATTAGTATTAAAAATGCTCAAGACTATATCATAGAACCTGGACTAGAAAATAACTTAACGTATATTATTTATAATTAAATCAAACTTTGCCAAATTAACCACGGCTATTGAAAAATTACAAAAGCAATATCATTATCATTATTAATACCATTATCGGATTCAATTAATAGTTTAAGACCTTAAAATATCAAAAGTTCTAACTGGTGAAGAAACATTCGAAAATCTGGATGGTCTTCCTAATGATTTAAATTGCAATGACTTGGTATTTTTTAAGTACGCACCCTTGACGTCCGTCGATGTTGAGCGGTCGTTCTCGGCTTACAAAACTATACTCTCAGATAACCGTAGATCTTTCAAATTTGAAAACATAAGAAAACACCTTGTAACTCAGTGTAATTCTCAAGGTAAATAAATAAATACATTTTATTAATATTTAAAATAATTAACCTTAAATTTGTTTTCCATATTTATGTTCACAGGAAATGTTTCAGAGCCGAACCCAGCAAAACAATTCTAAATACCTTCCACCACATTATAAGAAAAACATTTAAAAATGAAATAATTTATAAGAATATTCCTAATAAAAAAATGTTGTCTAAAATTTTATTTTGCATATTTTCAAGTCTTCAGTGCTATTTATAGCGCTTATTTTGTTGTTTTTCAGTGCATATTAAAGCGCTAAAAATGAACTTTTTTAGTGCAATAACTTCCAAGCCCTGGTTATTAGTTATTACCATACACATTTTTAAAAAGTATGATTAGTAATAAATACAATTTCTTTAACGATTAGAATAATAGGTACATAGTTTAAATATCAATTATTTATTTAATATAAGAAAAACCAATATCATATATGTGTAAAAAGGTTGTAGACCATGTTAATCATCCTCACCCTCGCACTCGTCTTCATCTGTGTCATTATCAGAAATATTAGTTTCAACAAATAATTGTGTTACTTCAGGGCGAATGATCTCTCTTCTTTTTACTTCTACTTTTTTACTTTTTTAAAATAACTGTTTTAGCTGCCATAATAGTATTTAAAAATAAATTGTAATTGTAAATAAAACGTTAACGTATAATAGATTAATTTTATAGTCATAAGACTCATAATACTAAGTAAGGGGCAAGTACGGGCAGACAAATTCTGCACTATATTAAAGAATACATGGCAACTATCTAGATAATGTGTAAATGGATGGGGAACACAGAAATTTATCTAAATCGTTTATTTTCCAAATCTTAATGATTACTATTGCCGATATCGTTATTAAACGCATGACATATCACGAAATATATAACTGTTGTTCATTTAATTAAATTTACATAAACCTACATCCTTCACAGTAATAGATATTTAATTATTTATTTAGATATTTAATATTAGAATTTGGTTATTAATGATTTACAATCAGATTTAATTTATCGAAAATTTTCAAATTTTTGTTTTATTCGGCTAAAAATAATTATTTTTTCAATAAATTTTTATTATTAAATATAATACACGTTTTAACAATTAATAAAATAAAATGTTTAAACTCTTTCGTGTATTTTTTTTTTATTTTTATATACATATTTGGCCAGCTTTTTAAAATTTTAAACCACTGTGCGACGGTTCGATGATTTGACTGAGCATTTTTCTAGTATAATAATAAATGTAAGCATGTAATATGAGGTAGAAACACCTGACATGTTGTGCCGTAGGGTGAAAACGGATTAAGTATTTTATTGATCGGTCGTGCTATCTCTAAAAAAAAAGTAACCATCGAGAATCACGTGCACTAACGATTCGGCTTGAGTATATTCTGAGTTTAACGTTTTCTCGCACGTTGACATAATGCCTCGTCGTTTTTATTTTGTAGAAATTACTATACACTTCATTAGACGCATAGAGGTCGATTGTCGAATATTCCGAAGGCCACAATTATGAAAATTACGAAATAATACCGTCGACACGACCGCATCGCGTGACCAGTAATCGAAAATCGAAACAAGTTTTTTCGAGGCATGCTGCATCGGATCTGTTTCAAGTTTTCGACACTTCCCATTACAGTTACAGCAACGCAATTCTCGAAAAACGTAAACAAACGTTTCCAAATTTCAGATGTTTCATTTTCTATTATATTCGTATTACTGAATGTTTTATTTAAGTTATGTTCGTCATTATTTTTATTATTTTTAATCATTGCCGCAATTTTTTCTATAATGTGTTCATACGTACGCTGGTAAACAATATGGTTGTCAAATGCTTTTTTTTAAAAACGCGGATCTAATAAAGTTGCTTCTGTTAAAAGTAATTGATTTTCAATGCCTTGAAATTGTTTCTCGGCTATGGTTAGCATTTTCGAAAGCATTAAATGAATAATATGAGGTAGTTGAATGTCCTGAAATTTACTTTTAATATTTTAGAAATTGAAACGCCTTTTTTGAACCGAGTTCTACAGTTGCTTCTTTAAAAGGTTTAAATATATTACAATAGAGTTGCATTATTTCAAAATCTTCATTTACTAAATTGTCTACGTTACCTAATAAATCAATTTTAGAAATTAGTGGTTCTTTAATTGCTATACACCTTTGAAACATATCGTAGGTTGAATTCCAGCGTGTAGTAACGTCCTGAATAATTTTCAATTCAGGATAACCCATTTGGAATTGTGCATTTTTTAATTTAGTGTACGACTGTGCGCTTCGTTTAAAAAACTCGACAACTCTCTTTACTTCTTTATGTATATAATTTATTTCATCTAATCCACTTTGAGCTATTAAATTTATATTGTGATCTAGACAAGGTATATGACGCCAATTCTTATTCATATTGATCGCTGCCGTGATATTTGCTGCATTGTCAGTGACAGCAACCTTTATTTTTTCACTAATGTTCCATTCTTTAAAACAATTATTTAAAAACATTGATAAATTATGACAAGAATGAGATTTTTCAAAATGAAAACATCCGAGTAAAAAAGATTTTAAAACACATTCTATTGTATCAATAAAATGAATTTTCACAGCTACAAAACTATCATTGTTTACTGATACCCGTATACTTTACCCGTATGAGTTGTATATGATAAGCACATACCTTTGCTTTGTAGGAATAATATTTTCCTTCCATGATACCGCCGATATTCTTCAAATACAGTAACGCATTCTTTAACGAGCCGCCGGCACAGCCGAGATTTCCGTACACGATCGAACAGTCGATAATTTGTTGTGAACTAAAAATCATCGTAGAAATAGATTTTTTTAATATTTTTATTTTTATTAAACGTATATAATGTAGGATTTCATGGCATAATCGTATCGATGATTATATGATTATTTGATTTAAATTAAAAAAAGGGAAGGGATACAGTTGTAAATAGGATAGTGTTGAATTTTTATTAAAATACGAATCCAATAAATAATAATGATATATCATTACGTTATTCGAAAAAACGATTCTGAGCAAAGTTCAGTCAGAAAATGTAATTAAAATAAAACAAAATAAATATAAAAAATAAAAACACCGCCGAGTGGTCGTAGATTTCATTAATAGTAAATAAAAGCGGCAAAATTCAAAAAAGCTATGGGCAATATTTTTCACGAATTTAATGGTCGATTATTTTATAATAAACTTACCTCAGAGTGTGGAGTATTCCGGTGGTCTTAAACAGTTGCCCTTCGAGCATGGTAGCAATGCTGAAGGCGTAACATGCACCGCAATCCAATTGATTCCAACCGGGCGTAATGAATCCTTTTTCCCGCCAGTCAAACTGCCAATTAAAAAAAAATATTAAATGCATATCTATATTGAATGGTGTCTCCAAAGATTAGAATAATCTTCAATTTATAAAGGAACTAATTAATTTTTTTTTTAATAATAATCTTTAATAGTAAAGAAAATTCAAATTTTTTATTAAATGACCTATTTTTTAATATTTTACAAATAAATGTTTTTTTTTTTTTTTACGAATACGATATTTTAAAAATTATAATATGACGGTTAAAGCACATATTAAGTGAATACAGATTGTGCACGACCTATTCTGCTCATATTAAAAATTAATACGGTGCTGTGATTGGCTCGCCAAAATTAATGTGACTACAACTACAAAACAAAACTATTTGATATACAATATTTATCGTATAATACCATTATTTTGGTTATAAATACTTCCAAAAAAATAAAATAAATAAGCATACATATCAAGTATTCGAATATTAGTATTCGAATACTATTTGGTATTCTGAATACTTTTTGAATACAAATTATTTGAAGTATTTTAAATACTTTTAAAATGCATATTTCAGATATTCGTATTTGAAAATTTTTCAAGCACAATGTTAGTTTTATACTACTTAGTACATTATATCCATTAAACCATGACTAAATTATTGTTATTTAGTCATGCATAAAACTATAAAAATTTGTATGTTAAAAATTTATTTATACAAAAATTGGTTTTTGAAAATCAAAATAGTGATCAAGATTTTGATGATCCAGTAGAAAACAATTATTTTTTCTTGGACAAAAGTTTCTATCAATTAATTTTAAATGCTTCCTTATTACATGCAGTTCTAACTATATAAAAAATAATGATTAAAGAAATAAAGAATTAAAATTTAATTATGTACTAATAATAATTATAAATGGGTAGCTAATTGGATCATGACTACTTTAGTCTTTAGTCTTACTTTATTCTTAAGTATTTGGAATACTTAATAATAGTATTTGTATTTATATTACGTATTCTGAATACAATTATTTTATAGTATTTAAATACTATCTAAAGTATTTAAAAATACTTTAAATAAGTATTTAAATATCTATCAGAATAATGTCGATAGAATCGTTTGTCTGATATCATTGTCAGATGAACCACCAACATGAAATATGCTGTAAATAATTTTATTCCGTTGATATAGTCACTATGTTTTGGGCGAGGTGATAAGGCTCGTTTTTTGTTTACTCTCTTCGTGCACAATCTGTATTCACTTAATCTGTGTTTAAAGTTTGCCGCACACTGAATCGAAACGGAACAGAACCGTCCAATCGGAACGTAACGGGAAAAAATGAATAACATAATTTAAAATTATGCCTCGCACACTGGTTCGGAACGGTACAGAATCGGTTCGTCGGATCGTATCGGAATGGAATCGAATAGTTTGACAACAATATTTGACGGATTCCGAAGCGTTCCGAACGTGATTGCGCATAGATACAATTTTATGCATCAAAAATAATTGGTCAATCGTCAATATCATTAAGTGCTTCACAAATAGTATAGGTACTAGGTTTTTACTTTTATAGTAATATTGTTTTATATATAAATATTACGTCCGATGAACCAATTATTTGTGAAGTAGAAAAGTACAACTTTTTATACGATATAGGCAATAAACATTATTACAATACTGTAATAAAGGATAATGCTTGGGAAAAAATTTCGAGAAATTTAAAAAAATCTGGTAACTGCGCGAGAACAAAATAAAAATGTGTTTAGTATTTGGCTGCGGAATAACGACTAGTTCCGATTCAGTGTGCGGACAATGTTCGTTTCCGTTCTGACGGGTTCCGATGTAAAAAATTCCGTTCCGTTCCGATTCAGTGTGCGACAAGCTTAACGAGACTGTATTTTAAAACAGTTAGTTTTTCGAATAATTTTTCGACTTATTTTCTTCATTTTGAAATTGTTATGTAGAAAAATATTTAAATACATTTTTGTATAAAAACGGTAGTGCTTTATATTATATTCACAGATACATATACTTTCAAACCAATTTATTATTATGTATAATTGTATAATTTAAACAAATAGTAGGTAATTGAAAACATTTATATCTTATAATCACCTCGTCTGGTAACGATATGTTATGATGGTGATGAGGATCAACGATTTCCAATCTTTTGGACAACTTGCTCACGGACAAACTTGTAAAATGTCTATTGTATAGATGTACTGGCTGTATAAGTAAATTATTAATAAAAATTAAAAAATAATATAACGATTGTATACTATATTTACTAAAACAGTTGAAGAATAATAGTAAAACAGTATAGTTATTTTTAAGTAATTAATATTAAATATAGATTTTAAATATTTTAAAAAATATTATATGTTTATATTTTTAATTCTATAACGTTTAAGAAATAAAAATATAATAAAAAAAAGACCGTAATAACAACTTAAATCACATAGAATGTATTAAGAATGGTATTAATAATGAAATTAATTTGTTATTTTACAGTTATTAAAAATGTGACTGGCTTAAGGCTTAACAATTTGAAATTTTTTCAATATGTTTATACGTGTAGTCGTATTATACATACGAAGTGTAGTTTTTGAACATTTCTTATTATATTTAGTCTGAAAATAGAACTTTAACATTTCAAAATGTTCTTCCTGTTACAATTTTTTTTATTGTGATTTTAATAACAGGTGATTGAATATCATAAATATAAATGTGTCACGAATTTATGAGATTAATATATATATATTTAATAAATTTTTTTTTTTTTTTTTGTAATAATACTTATGTATTATCCCACTGTACAAAATGCTGTTACACAAATGTTTAAAAGATATTATTTTGTAACATGTAATGTTACAATGCAAGTGGCATTTGGCTAAAAATAATATTAATGACCTGTGTTTAGTAACATATAGGAAACAGTAATAACACATTGTTTTGTAATATTTACATTACAGAAGCATTTAATTAAAACATATAATTTAGAAAAAAAAATGGAAAAAATCAAGCATAATGATGCGGGTTTGAACTGTGATCGGTGAGTCTAATCTACTTTTGGGACCTACGCCTTAGCTTACCTATCAGATGGCAATAATTGTTTAAATCGATATATTTAAACAATAGTAATGATAATATAAACTATTATTTATTATTCGTCGACCATTGACAATGGCTTATTTACGGGGGTTAAATCCACCATGGGTCCTTGGCCATTTTTTCAAGTTTTATTTTTTGACATATAAAATTATTTTTACTTAACTATATCCCCTTTAGGGGTATTTTAAATTTTCTAATACATATCTTAATCCTTGACAAAATCCTAAATACACCAATCACCGTTGATACAGTATAATTATTCTGAATAATATTGGACATAACTAAATATTGTGGGCGTTCTCACAATGTCGGATGAGGGGGATATCCCCAATGTCCAATTTTTTTTTTTTAAATGTCAAGCATCATCATCAGCTTCTAAAGGCCAAGTCTTGTTGTTGTAGCCAATCATGTCTGTCATATGCCATCCTCTCGAGACTGGTAAGAGATACAACCCATTCGTCGGAATACTTCTTCAAAGGACTTCCGCGGCCTTCCTCTGGATCTTTTTTCCTCTATTTTTCCTTCCATAATGGTAGTGATGAAATCATTATGTCTTATTAAATGTCCAATTAGCTTTATTGTTCTTTCATTATTGTGTTCATCACTGTTCTTTCTTCATTAATCTCTTTCAGTACTGTTTCATTCGTCTTATGTTCTATCCAGCTTGTTCTAGTCAATCTTCTCCACATTCACATCTCCATAGACTCAAGTCTATCTTTTTCATACTTTCCTCTCGTCCAAGAATCACACCCATATAGTAATATACTCCAAATATATGTTTTTACAAATTTCTGTCTTGAACTTGTACTTAAATGTTTATTAGTAAGAAGTGTCCGTTTTTCTCGAATACTTGTTTTACTAATGTAATTCGTCTTCTTATTTCTTTCCTAGATTTGTTGTCATCAGTTATCAAGCTACCTAAGTAGCAGAATTCGTTTACTTGTTTGTTTGTTTTTTTATCTCATGTCAGTCAGCCTACATTCCTCTTTCTGTCCAGTAATTGATCACTTTTGAAACGGAGTCTTTACAAACCTTTACAAACGTATTACAAACGAATAGACGAGTAAGGCCGGGCGCACATTGAGACGCAGTCCAATGCAGGGTAGGTAAGCAGGGCAGAAAGAACTGCACTACTAACGTAACCGCACATTGAAACGCAGTTTCTCGTCATCCCGTGAATTCTGAGCATGCGCATTAATGTAATTACGTGATATTCGTAAATAAAATACGAAAACTGCTTGGCACGTGTGCAGTAAATTGTGTCGCGGACACTGCGTGACGCAGAAACAGTACTGCTCTGCCCTGCACTGCCACCCAATATGCGCTAATAGATTTAGAACTAATAGATTACAGAAAACTATGCTGCGCTGCGTCTCAATGTGCACCCAGCCTAAAAATCAAACAATTTTATGTTGGGGGGCTGGAGAAATGGACGTTAACCAAATTTTCTCTGTATTAAGAACTATATAATACAACAAATTGTCTTAATAGTTCATCAACTATATCAACATGTGTTTTACAAAGAGTAGGGCATACTAAAAATTTTATTGCACAAGACAATAGTATTAAATGTGAGTAAACATTTTTTTTTAATCATAGTTTCAAAACTATAGGACCAAAGTATAAAAGAAAAGATCTGTTTTTCCAATACTCAATATCTTCCAACTTTCGAGGTAAACAACTAAATTCAGTTGGTATATATACTCTAAGATTAATTAAATCAGTTGATATTTTCATACGTAAATCATCAGTTAAACGGACATCTTTTATGCCTTTAACCCAATATTCAATTAATCTTTTAGTGACCCTAATACAAACATTATGCATGTAATCTAAACATACCACATTAGTGATGTTTATTGGTAATAGTTCTAGTGGACTGTCTCCCTTACGAAAATCTTCATCTATTTTATTGCGAAATGACTCATTAGTTCGAAGTGGTGAGTCAATTACTAAATAAATATACTACTCGTCTTTCTTTATATGTACCTTCTTGGCTTCTTGAATACACGAAGTACAACCAAAATAGCTATTGTGCGATTTAACATTTTGCATAAATTATTTAGCAGGCGCATCATTGGTAAAATGTCCTACCTTAAATCGAATTGGATTCCCTTTTATTATTAAACCTCTATCTAACAATGATGTAAGATCAATAATAAATGAATTAAAATATGAATGCTTGGTGGTTTTGTGGTTCCATGATATATTCCAATAGGAAAAACAAGTTTATTTAATACTTTACAATTAATTATTGATATTAAAATAGGCCATACCCGACTTTTAGAGCTTTTAGAAATAGGTAAGCCATCAATATTAATTCTTAATTTTAAAGTAATTGTGAAATCTAAATCTTTGATATATTTATTTTAAGTTGGTGACAATATGTTTTCAATTCCAAAGTTAATATGGGAACGTTCAGAACCCATTGGGATAATTTTATGATTTAAGAGAGTTCCCATCAACGTGCGTGCGTACATATTATGGTACATTTAATCCTTCTCACCTCATTATACACAGTTTACACTATTATGTGGTACTTTATAATCTAATTCCCAAAACTGTAATTAAAGTTTTAAAATGGTTTTAATAGGCAATTCATTATAAACAGAATTATTATATATAATAGAATTAAATTGAATATTGTAATCATTATTTAAAGATAAATTTGCATTAGGAAATTGGGCAACTTCATTATACATAATATTTTTATATGGTTAAATTGTTGAAAGGTAATATTTTTTCTTATGTTATTAAATTATCTTTATTACATAATGTTAAATTGGTATTACTTGATGCCTTAGTAAGCTTTGTTGAAAAATTAAGGGAATTATTTTTATTTGACGAAATTTCAGGTATTTCTTTTTTATTTTGTTTAATAATTTTTTTGAAATGGCGTGATGTTATTTTTCCAACGCATTTCTTCTTACGACTTATTATCTGAAAAAAGGAATTTTAATAACAATAATCATTTTCCTTCTATTTTAAAAGTTCAAACATAGAAATGATTCTTTTTAATAACAGTTAGAAATTTTAATTATTTTTTTATTTAAAACATATTCTGCACAATTTTGGTTTTTGATCTATTAAGTCGTGTGGTTGCATATCGAAACCAATCAGCTATAATCTTTTAAAATTCTGAATTAGTTAATCCAGATAATCAGTTTTCCAGATATTTTTACTGTAGCTAGTAGCTACAAATATAAATGTGTATAAGTTAAAATATATCAATAAAATTTATATTTATTATAATCTCACATTTTAATATATTTATTAACTCAGAATAACCAATTTTAGTAGATATATCTTTTCCGCGACCAGTCCAAGTACAATGTATGGAAAATTCATTAGTGAATAATTTAGAATAAACAATTATATACAATAGATAAAAACCGCCAAACAGCATTACTATTAATAGTTTATTATTGTTTACCTATACCAAATACATAAATGATATTATATTATTAGAATAATATTTGGCTGTCTTCCAATATGCGGTCTACCTGTTTTTTGCGTATTACCTAACTATAAAATATGAGTATAATATACGGACCAATGTTATGTGTTATATCTGCCTATTATAGTAGGGTAGGGAATCCCGCATCATTATTATTTAGTAGTTTATTACCTACCAATTTAATATATTATGTTTTATCTTATTTTTTTCATAATGATATATACCTATATTTTATCATATAACAGCTAATAACATGTTAGTCGGTTTAGTGTTGTTTGTGGTGAAACAACTTTTTTTAAATTTGAACTGAAAATTTTTTTAACTTAAAATGCTTGTTAAAGAATTTTATAAAAAAATTTTAACTGAGGAATCAAGTGTTAAATACTTGGAAGATTATGGTCTGTTACAACAAGACAAACATTTTTAACAACTGTTAAAAATTGTAAAAATTTTTGTTTAATATAATGTACCTCATTATATAGTTAATTATTTTAATGACTTTTTTTAAACAGATTCTGAAATGGAATTTTCTGAGGATTCTGATTCAGATTATATACCACCATTCTACTCTGAACGATCACATGTTAGTGATTCTAGTTCAGATAATATACCACCATACAATTCTGATCGATCACATGTTAGTGATTCTGATGATGCTGAAGGTAATGAAAGTCTATTAGATACAAACCAAGACCATCAAGTTGTTCCAAAAAAGCGATCAAGAAATGAGCACCTTTCGAAAAAGAATGTAAGAAAATTTAAGAAGATTCGTGGAGAAAGTTATGTTGGTGCTACTGGAAAAATTGTAATAAAAAAACTTTTGTACCGATAATTTGTAAGTGTTTTAAAAAATGCCACAACTTTATACCAGATGCTAAACAAAAAGAAATTAACAATACATTTTATAATTTGGGTAACTATAATTTACAAACAGCTTATTTATTTGGTCTTATTAAAGTAAATAATAAAAAGAGGACATACAAAGAAACTGTTAACAGCAATAAGAGGTCGTTTTCAAGAGAATATTACCTACCCATTGGTGAAGGTAAGGAAGAAAAATTGTGCAAGATGTTTTTTAAAGAGTTATTTTCTGTATCGGATGGTAGAATCACAAGAATTTTAAAACCTAAACTTGTTGGAGGTACTCCACCACAAGATCAAAGAGGTAAACACTCTGGTAATAAAACAAATAACACAAAAATTAATGAAATTAAAAATTGTATATGTAAATTTCCAAGCTATGAATCACATTATTCAAGGTTGAAAAATTTAAATAGAAAATATTTGTCTCCAAATTTAAATTTGAAAATAATTTATAATCTATACAAAAATGAAATCTCAGAGCCAGTTTTTTTTATGTTTTTCAAGATGTTTTTAATAAACAGTTTAATTTGTATTTTCATGCATCAGTATTAGATAGCTGCAAAAAGTGTGATTCTTTTAATATGAAACTTAAATTTTTGACTAATGATGATGAAAAATCCATTATTAAAAATGAAAGAGAGTTACATCAAAGGAACGCTGTAAGTGCCAGATATGGTATGAAATTAGATGCTACAAAATCCAAATTAAACAATAATATTGCATGCATAGCAATTGATTTAATGAAAACTTTAGCAACTCCAATAGTTTCAACTGGAGTATGTTATTACAAAAGACAGTAATGGACCTATTGTCTAGGTATTCATGATCTTGTAACTGATAATGCAACTATGTATATTTGGGATGAATTTGAGGACCTCAAGAGATTGGTTCTTGCATTTTACATTATGTTAAAAATTATGTGACATCTAACAAACTAGTAATGTACTCTGACCAATGTGGTGGTCAAAATCGTAATATAAAAATGGCTACACTATGTAATTACATAGTTGCTAGTACGTCATTTACTGTAGATGAAATTGACCACAAGTTTTTACTAAGTGGTCATTCATACTTGCCCTACGATCAAGGTTTCGGATTAATTGAAAAACAAAAAAAATATTACCCCGATATACATTTACCAAATGACTGGAAGACAGTCATACTATCTGCAAGAAAAAAAAATCCATTTAAAATTGTCAACATGACATCAAATGATTTGTTTTCAACTAAATTGGAAAATTAGATAACCAATAGAAAAACTGATATGAATAAGGAGAAAGTGCAATGGCTATTAAATGGGAATTACAAAAAAGAACAGCCATTTAACTTCCAATACAAGTATTCGAATAACGAAGATTATCCATTTTACTGTAACTATTTTGGTAAAAGAAATTCTAAAGTTCAAGACTATATAGGAAATTTAGATCTTTTATATTCTAATGGTTACACAATAAATAACCTAAAAAAAAAAAGATTTAATTGATCTACTTCCATACATACCCCCAATCAAGCATAAGTTTTATTTTGATCTCAAAACAGATAGTAATAATGACGATAAGGATTATCCATTTAGTGAAATTGAAGATGATAAAGAACCATAAATACTTAAGTATCTATTTGATGTAAAGTTATAATTTTATTTTAATGTTTAATACTATACAAAAAATATTGTTAGTTTTGATTTTTTTGTTTTTTACAGTTATTAATTGATATGTTTAATATTATTACTTTTAAAGTGTTAGCAATTTAATGTTTTCTAGAACATTCGGCGGAACACTATCGTCGTGGGATTCCCAATCCGATAACGATGTGGTGTTTCCGCCGAATAATCTGGTTGTCCGTACATTATATATTATTAGTCAGTCGGATTTGTGAAAGTGTGCGCGATTTGTAAATTGTAATAATATCATATGTATGTATTTGTAAGTCAGAATGAAAGTTTTTTAAGTAATAAATAAGATCATTACGTTTCATCAGTAACATTATAATTCCTTCCTTTTATTCTCTCGAAGTAACGCTAGACCAACAGTTCAGGTGTGGGGTACGTGTGTAAAAATTATACACACCGCTGTCCCGTTATTAAGTAAGTGTAAGTGTAAGTTATACAAAAGCTATACAGCTGAAAGTTAAAATGGAAAGTAGAGACGACGGTATAATTACGACAGCCCGTGCGAATCAACAGAACTGCCAATCCTATCAATTACCGAACGATCAGAATGAGACGAATACTCCACCTCCATATATACCGCCAAACGATTCACCGGTTGATACCAATCAAGTTTTAACCACGTTAATGGCACAAAATTCTATGTTACTGAAATTATTAAAATTACAACAAACAAAGCCAACAAATGAAATGACGTTTGCACCAGATTTTAATAAATCGCAATCGCGACATCACAGTTTCGAGTTGGAATGTTTGGCCGTGGTATATTCTATTAAAAGGTTTCACGTGTATTTGGCCGGAATACATTTCAAAGTCGTGACCGACTGTAATAGTTTCCGATTAACGTTAGATAAACAGATTATTCCTAGAATTTCCAGATGGGCGCTTTTCTTAAAAAATTATAATTTTGAAATTGTCCACCGTCCCGGAACGAGAATGGGACATGTGAATGCATTAAGTAGGTGTCACGGTATTTTAATTTTAGAATCGAATACGTTTGAACAGATATTGGCGATTAAACAGAGTATGGACGACGAGATAGTTAAAATTCGGGATAAGTTACAAATTAAAGAAGATAAATATTTTGAATTACGAGAGGGTCTTGTTTACCGGAAGGAGAGGGATAAATTATTGTTTTATGTACCGCAAATTATGGAAAATAATGTTATACGAAGTTGTCATGACGATATGGCTCACGTCGGACTTGACAAGGTCATAGAGAACGTAAAACGAGTTTATTGGTTCCCCGATATAAAACCCAAAGTCCATGATTATTTAACTAGTTATATTTAATAAAATAATTATTTCTTTTTGTATTATATTATGTTTATGTGTAAGTTATAATATGTATTATGTTGTTTTTTTTGTATTTATCTGTTACCTACCATAATCTGTGATGTCTAATTGATTTGTAACGAATATGCTAATTGTATTATATATTTATATAGTTATATGAAATATTGATGTGACATTCATAGATTTAGTTCTAGTAATATGTACGAATTTTGCGATGTTAAAATTTAGTTTCGTTTGTCATTTCATTTTTGTAATGTTTGTAATAGAATCATTTATTGTATCGAATTTTTCATGTTCGGGACGAACAGTTGTCAGGAAGGCCGAACTGTTAGCAATTTAATGTTTTCTAGAACATTCGGCGGAACACTATCGTCGTGGGATTCCCAATCCGATAACGTTGTGGTGTTTCCGCCGAATGGGCGCGACCCGTTTCGACCAAAATTAAACCTTTACCGTTTCGCCCAACGTGTTTTTATCATTTTCAAAATAGGTTGGCAATGGTATTTACAAAAATACGATTAGATCAAAAGAAGATTTAAATTTTTTTTGCAGTTTATATTTTTATTTTATAATACATTAGTCTTATAGCTTATGTATAGGTAATTGATATAATATATTATTATAATGTGCATACATGTCGACATGTCGTTTATATAATATTATTAATATTATTACAATTAAAATAGGTAATAATTATTGTAATATTTGTCAGAAGATTAAAATTTTTTCTGCAGCATATATTTATTTTATAACATTAGTATTTTCTTTATATTAAGAAAATTGTGTCTTTATAATCGACACAATAACACTTGTAAATATAATATATATAATACCTATACGCTGTCGTGGTCGCGTAAAATCCATCGATTATTTCTATCGATAACAAAACTTTAATAACATTATTTTCCTATCATCATGATTTATAACATAATAACGAACAATTTTTATATTATTTCTCTAAATTATGTTTAACCGATTATTGAATTTCGTTAGTTTCGACTGTTTCGATTACGACGACTAACGACTAACGAGTATTTACGCCTTATACATTTCAGTTTGTTTTTATTATTAATTAAACTTTTTAATTTTTTAAATTTTATATGATGGCCATGATTATAAAAAGTAAAAGAGATAAAGATATGCTTACATTTAATAAATATAAATAAAATTTTGCTTCGAAAAACAAAACCACCGGGGAAATTCGTTGGCGATGTGTGAAACGAACGTGTTCCGCAACTTTATATACATTTAATTTAAAAGTGATTAATGAAGAGAATATTTGAACTTGATTGAATTTATATTTACTCTGAACAACTTCCATATAATAATCATCCATGTAGTGATACAGAAATTAATCGTCAAATTGTAAGTACTACGTGTAAACGAAAAGCTACTGACAATCTTTACATAGAACCAAAAAAAATAATCTTAAAAGAGCTATCAGAAAATCCACAACTTACTGATAGTTTCACAATAAATGATTTTAGTATAATTAGAAAATCAATTTATAGAAGTAGGTGTAAAGTTCTTCCCACTATTCCAACTAACATTATTGATGCACATATGGCTCTAAATACACCAGAGATTATGATTACAAAAAATGAACCATTTGTTTTAGTAAACGATGAAGATAAAAATATAATAATTTTGTCCTGTAAAACTAATCTAACATTTTTATGTAATGTTGAAACAATTTATATGGATGGAACATTTAAATTTTGTGCACGTTTCTTTATGCAAATGTTTACTATTCACGGTTTTAAAAATGGACATTATGTACCACTAATTTTCTGTTTATTTCCTGATAAAAAGTATGAAACATATGTATGTATGTTTAATGCAATCATAAATAAATGTAAAGTATTAGACTTAATTTTTACGTCAAAATACATTACTATTGATTTTGAAAGGGCAATTCATTTGGCAGTTAATGAAGTTTGGTCTTTATCGCAAATAATTGGTTGTCGTTTTCATTTAACACAAGCATGGTACCGAAATATTCAAAAATTTGGTTTAGTAACCGAATATAAAAATAATTCAGTAAAATTGATGAACTCAAAATTATAATACACAAATATAATCCGCAGTTAATATGTCTTCAGGAAACAAATTTTAAGAATAACTATTCAGCCCCCCTTCAAAACTATAAAGGTTTCAGCACAAATAGAAAAATAGCAAATAGAGCTAGTGGTGGTGTAACAATCTATGTTAAGTCAAATATCATAGCCAAAGAACTAAAAATAAATACCTTATTAGAGTGCTCAGCAGTGTTAATCAAACATGATGAAACATTCACAATATGCAATATATATCTTCCGAACCAGACAACTATAGAATTACTAGATGTACAAAATATCATAAATCAACTGCCCAAGCCCTACATTATATTGGGGGATTTTAACGCTCACAATATTATTTGGGGTTCAAACACAACTGATCAAAGAGGCAAAACAATTGAAACAATTTTATTAAATGAAAATTTAATTTTATTAAACGACCTATCCCCGACTCATATCAATCTAGCAAATGGAAACTTTTCAAATATAGATCTATCCCTTTGTACCCCCTCAATCTCGCAAATAACTGAATGGAGAGTGATAAATGAAATATATAGCAGTGATCACATACCAATTCAAATACAATTCGTAAAAAGAAAAACTAACCCTTATGAAAGAGTCACTTCAAGATGGAACCTAAAAAATCCAAACTGGGAACTATTCACAGATTTACTGGAAGAAGATATAGCACATTTCT
>JAIUCT010000061.1:334389-379206 GCA_021307375.1 Tetraneura akinire
ACATTTTACTTAACTCAGTTCCAATTATTGTAAATATTATTACATTTACAATTTTTTTTTTTTTATATAGCTATTTAAAGTATAAAAAAAAGAAGAGCTGATAATCCTGCCGCAGGAATACAGTTGTGCAAATCATAGTGTTTAATTTTAATCAGAATATGAATGCAATGATAAACCATCGCATTCGAGAAAAGTATTTTGAGTGTAGTCCGGTCAGATATGGGCATTTAGTTGACAAGGGATTTTATGAATATTTATATTGAACTTAGAGACTTTAAACTTTTATAGGGTGTTCATTTATGTACTATATGTGTACCTACTTATATGGCTATGGCCTTATATGTGTGATAAAATATTGTGTTTTAAATATTTAATAAAAAATGTCAAAATTTTAATCAATACCTATATTACTGACATATCTGATTAAACTACGCTCAGAATCATTTTTTCGAATGCGATGGTTTATCATTGCATACAAATTCTAATTAAAATTAAACACTATGATTTGCACACCTGTATCCCTGCGGCAGGAGTATCATGTTCGTTGTTTATTAATAAAAACTTGTATTAATACCTTCAATTATTGTTTTATGGTTTATAAATTTCTCAGTCAGTTGAATAATATAAAAATCAATACATGTTAAAAATACTGTAACACAATATAATGCTTTCAATTTAAGAACGCACCGGGCAGCGGACGATTATCGGTTCGAATTCGCGCATTTATCCCCTCCGCTGACATTGTCGATGCGTATTTTCGCCGCTGGTAGCATTCCCGCTGGCATATAAGCATACCACACATTGCTAGAGACCGATACGAAATAACCAGCCCCCATTGGCTGTATTACGTCATTGATAACAGATAACATTGAGATGTTGATAATAGTAATTTGTCATGAATAAAATAGTAAAAATAGAAAAAAATAGTAATTCATAACATAATATTCCATTTTGTCCCGTAATATTTTCTATTTTAGTTTCAACGTTTTTAACTATAGATAAAGCTTCGATTAATGGAACATGTTGGGGTTAGAAATTTGTTCACTGCTACGTTTAGTTACTTTTATTTTATATATTAAGTTATATAATCTTAAATGTAAACGAAAATTATGAAAAATAGTTAAAATTGCAGTAAAAATAAAAAAATCGCCAAAATTGCATTTATTGCAATATAATTTTTTTTTTTTGTTTAAATTAAGAGTTTAACGAAACATATTTTAAGCTCACTCAGCAATAAAAATAACCATTTAAAGAAAACATGCAAATGCAACAACTTCACTGCCCTAATGATGACCCATAACTAGTATTACAAAGTTTTAATAAGTTTAATACATTATCAAATTTACTGTTGTCATGTAATTCTTGATTGGGATTTGGTATGGAATTGATAACATTTAATTCTTGTACATTTTCATCATTTCCATTATTATCACATGTATTATTAGTTTCAATTTCATTTATATTATTTCTTTCTATTGCATGATTTTCTATTATAAATGGATCATAAAATGATTTATCCAAGACTTGTTCTCCAAAAGCAATTTTAGCTAATTATAACGATCCATAGGAGTAATAGCAGGAAAATTATCAGATTTAATATTAAAAAATTGAAAAATAGCATACTGATGTTTACAAAACTTTCCAGCCAAAGCCATAGAACAAGAACAAAGTCCACACTTAATATTAACATAATATAATAAATTATTTTCTTGTTCGCTTGGCACTAAAAATTCATTATCACTTTCTTGTAAAATCATTTCTTTTTTTAAATAGGTGACTTTTTTCATCATTTTTTGTAGCATTAATCTTATTGTGAAAGTTCTATTGTCTGAAAATTCCCTTAATCGTCTTTTATAATAACTTTCTAAAGCTGTATTAGTTAGATCTACTAAAGCTAATACGTTGTAAGCTTTCACTCTACCTAATACGTGATCTTTATAAAGCCTAACTGCTACTTCACAATAGTTATTAGTCACGTGACCTTTAGAAAAATTGTCTCTGAAACAAAGACACCATTTTTCTTTATATGTCCAATAATTGTACAAATATTTTTTCCATTGAGGAAACTCATCATTTTCTACTCCTTTTTTATATGCATTTTCTGCATCAATAATATTATCGGCATATAAAATATTTTGAAACATTTTCATCATTGATTTGCGTTTCTGTATTGGAATATTATGATTTGAATCCCACAACCATCGCCAAACTGCTTGCAACACATGAAATGTACAAAGTAATGTGTTACTTTTTGGCCAAACACTATTAATTGCATTAATTTCAGCTGAACTTTGTTCAGTAACAAATAAATTGGGATATCTCTGACCACAAAAACTTTCTTTGACAGCTTCATTTATTAATTTAAATCCTTCACAATAACATTCATAGGTTTGGCCTTTTGTTAAAATTATTGCCAAAGGTATTGCACCTGCAGAACTTGGGCACATAACAAATGTAATTGAGTGATTTAAAGGATCACATGCACTTGTACTGTCAACAAATATTATTTCTTTGGCTTCTTTCATTTGATGGGCCCTTCTCATAATTGGTGTAATAACAATAACAACAAATGGATTTTCTTTGAATAATACAGTAATACCATTTTCACTGTATACTTTTTGTTTTTGTTTTAGTTTCTATAGTAAAATTAAAATAATTAACTATTAATACGTATATTAAATTTATCTTTTTTTATTGTCTAGATCAAACATGTTTCCTATTATTTATGACAATAATTTGATAATTACCTCAATTAATCCATCACCACTACGTGGACCTAAATTCAAACTTCTCCAAATATCATACCAATTACGAATTGTACGATAACATGGATTAATACTTCCATTAGCCAAATGTTCCAAACTAAAATCATCTCTCAACTCTAATAATTGTTCATGGTACTTTTGAGCTTCTGCTATCCCCATTCCACTATCAAAATACTCATTAAACATATCTTTAACATCATCATCGGCAGGTATAAATCTTAAACTTTCAGCAGATTTTATACTGTGAGTATGATGATTATATATTTCTATACAACATACTAAACCTCTCTGCAATATAAATATTTATTGTTAACTAAATATACCTATGTATGTATATAATAATTATATGTTTTATTGAACAATAAATGGATTTGATGTTATTATTAAGTGTTGTTAATTAGAAAATCACATCATTGGATAAATTGGTAATGTAATAGGAACTGTAGTATTTATTAATAAAAAATGAACACAAATATAAGGTAGTAATTCAAATAAATTTATTTTTATTAGTTGATCTGTAACCTGTAAAAATTCACAATTAATAAAACACATGTTTTAGACATATAAAAAACAAATTTAACCCTTATCACCATACTAATAGTTAATAATTAATTACTAAGAACGACTGTACATAACAATATTTTCCAGGTCTAATCAAAGAATACACGAGTCTATTCTAAAATAAAAATAATAAATTAAAAATAATCATAATTAAAAGAACAATACTATCACCTTAGAATACAAATCCCAAATAACGATGAACTGGATGAATTCATTAATTCACAAGCAACACTCAAATAAAAAAAATTAATTAGATTTAATTTTAATTTACACATACCTTTATAAATGTATCTTTCTTTCTTGTAGATATAGTATCTAACTTGACAGTGGCTTTTATTGTAGCTGGACATTCAGCATTTTTTGAAAGGCCTTTTTGGTTTGCTGATGCATCAGGCTTTTGATAAGCACTATGGGGACAGACAAACTTTTTTCTAAAAATTTTTTTTTATTATATAAAAATTATTTTAATTAAGAATCAAAATACTAATGGAATAATTAATTTACTATTTAGTACCTATATCAGTATAAAATACTTACGAACATACAATTCGTTTTCCATTTGGAACACTGGACCTGAAATTCCAGTAATAATTATTTAGTTTACCGAACTCAGCAACCCACATATTAATATCATCTATTGATTTGGCATCACATCTAATATTTATATTGTTATCGTCATTTTTAATAATTTCATATTTAAATGATGTTGGAAAAATCATTTTCTCGTAATTATTATATTATATTATACAAATAGGTATTAGAATATTAAATTTTAAATTCAAAAAATTCAATATTAACGTATAACGTAAAAGAGAAAAAAAATACTATTATCAACATCTCAATGTTATCTGTTATCAATGACATAATACAGCCAATGGGGACTGGTTATTTCGTATGGGTCTCTAGCAATGTGTGGTATGCTTATATGCTTCCCGCTGACAAATATCGGTTTAGCATACCAACGATTCCTGTATTCGTAGTGATGTAAAAATGTAAACAATTGTTTACCGTTTTTACCGTAATAAATTAGGTAGTCGTTACTTTAATATTATTGTAAAGTAACTGGAGCGGCGGTGCGTTCGTATTTAGAAAATATTAGCACTCTGTACACAAGGCCACAATAGTCTACAACGACGGCACCCGACACGTCGTCGTAACTACGATATCAACCGATGATGAAAACCAATCACAGAACGTTCAGCGCTCATTTGGATGCGCGAGCGCGGTGCGTTCTTAAATTGAAAGCAGTATAGTAATGTTCGATGGAAGATGGAACTATCCTGAAGGTTTGGATTGGCTCTATGAGTTTCATTAGATGAAATCCGTTTTATTTTTAATTCAATTCCTGTGTTTTTTGCAGCCATCTATAATATAAATTAATACAAAAACATGTGTAGTTCTAAATATAATTATTTTAAAACAAAAATTTACCTTAAAATTTTCATATATATCTAATTCCGTTTCATAATTCTCTCTTATAGCCTTAAGAGCTATCACTACATTTTCTCCTAAATCTACATTTTTTTAAATCTATTTTTATTTTCTGTAATTGCTTTCATAATGGATAACTACAGGAAAATAGAAACTGAAACGTACAAATTCTTATTTATAGTACTTAACTACTAAAAATTATTGTATAATTGATACCTTCACAATATGCAGAAAATTTAAAAATTCTACATCTCTATTACATTATTAAGCACGCAGGAAGGAATCTGCTGGATCGTTCCACTCAGATCCTATGTTTTTATAACAAATGGGAAAAGCTCAGTGAAATCATTTACCGCATCATATCAATATTCCCATCGAGTTGCACACAGCCGTTTTAGTTGTTTTATGTTAGATGAATAGTCAAATTTTTCAATATCTTGTAATAGAATATAATTTATTTTTGAAGTATTAAAGTATTAAAATAGATATTATTGAGGAATAATTCTATTAATATAATTAGATAATATTGAGGATTTTATATCATATATATATATATATATGATATAAAATGAGGTTTTGGTAGGCAAAATATTTACAAAGTAATATTTTATAAATAAAAACAACACTTTATTTATAAAAATTCAATATTCTGTTTAAATACATACATCAATAAACGAAACCGCGAGAAAACTAAATTGTTTTCTTTAAAAACAATAGTCGAAACGACAAAACGATATTTAATGAATTCCCGGTAAATCACGAAAAAGGTAGGCACGTGTCGCTAACGACCTTGTTATTTCCAATTTTGTATAGGCATAATATTATACTATAAATATATAATAAACAATTTTTATAAACATATTTATCAATATATTTATATGCATATAAACATAATATAAATAATTACTTGACCAGATTAACCGAAAGTCCGGATCACCGATGACCGGATTAACGGGACTCTACTGTATTTGAATAAATCTTCAATTACATATTAAAATAAAAAATAAAAATATTATACATTTTATATTTACATTAGATAATATTGATGAAAAAGTTGATGTTGTAGCTTGTAGAAGAAAAAATATATGAGGAAACTGCTAAAGGTATGTTTATACTTATTATTGAAATTACTTTTTATACAACCTAAATTATATATATAATAATTGTAATGATATAACTAGCTATATCATATTTATTGTATATCTAGAAGACTATACCTAATATAATGTACATACCTAATTGTTCTGTATACTTATATATAAAATTAAAATGTTATAAAATTATAATTTTAGGAATAATTATATGCATTTTATATTTTATATTATACATTTTACAGATGCATTAGATAATCTTGATGAGGAAGTTGAAATTTCATGTCAAAAAACTAAAAGAGGTCTGTTTACACCTAAATTTAATTGGAAATCTGGTACTCAATTTCAACCGAAGATTCACCAGTTTGATTCCAGTAAAAGTGGTATTAAAAAAGAGGAGTTTGATCTGAACAAAAACTCTAGTCATTTAGAATTTTTTGAAGCTTTTGTCTCTCCATTTTTATTGGGTAAAGTTGCATATGAAACTAATCAATATTATAAAAAAAATATCGATAAAAAACCTATGTCTATTCGCATGTCACAATGGCATGACACTACTTCTGATGAAATGTATGTGTTTATTGCTATACATATGCTTATGGCAAGGAATAAAAAGCTAGAAATAAGTGAATATTGGTCAAACGACCCTTTACTTCATTCTCCTGTATTTGGAAAAATTATGAGTCGAAACCGATTTCAACTGCTTTTACATTATATTCATTTTTGCAACAATGAAAACCAAGTTCCAAATGACCGTTTATTTAAAATTGATATGGTATTAAAAGATATAAAGAGAAATTTCTGATCTGCTATGGTACCACATCAAAATCTATCTCTGTTCCAAAAGAGAAGACACGAAGCGACGACCAGTTTTTGTTCGGCGGCGCGCATTCCCCACCTACTTAGATAAATTCACGTATGCTCACCAGCGACCTCTGCCAGCTGCACCGTTAAAAACCATTATAATGCGCGCTTTGATTGTTGACATCTATCATACTTGGCGAATATACGTATAACCTGTCACTTGATAATCGTGCACGTGTACACGGCTATTGTGTGCCGCATTTTAATTACGGTGTATACATTGTCGGCAATGATCGGAAATGATCCGCAATAGACTTCGTAAAGTTCACCGTGTGAAACAATGACACGTGGAAGGGGAAAAATCGGCTACGCGTTGCGTTAGCCGTCATTCGCTATGCGCAGAACCAGTTTCTTCTCTTTTGGAACAAAGTATAGTTATAGATGAAAGTTTAGTATTATGGAAAGGTCGACTGTCTTTCAAACAATTTATAAGAACCAAACGCCATCGATTTGGAATCAAGTTCTTTATATTATGTGATGTAGAAACATATTATATTTTAGACTTTATAATCTACACACGTAAAACTACTCGCCTTCATTCCTGTAGTTCAAATTTGGGTCAATCCGGTGCTGTAGTAAAAACACTCATGAAAAAATATTTAAACAAAGGTCATAATCTTTATACTGATAACTGGTACACGTCACCTTTATTATCAATGTACTTGCATAAAAATAAAACCAATACTTGTGGAACTATTAGATACAATCGCCGTGGAATGCCATTATTTAAAACTAAATTAAAACCAGGTCAAATTGAAAGTAAACATACAAATAAAATGTTGACAATTAAATGGATGGATAGGAGAGAAGTACATATGCTAATCACAATGCATAAAAATGAACAGTCTCCAATACAAAATTTATAGCAAAATAACAATGAAACCTATATGTATAAAAGATTATAATGAAAATATGGGATCAGTAGATAAAACAGATATGTTACTTAGTAGTGTGGAGTGTGTTAGGAAAACTGTAAAATGGTATAATAAAATTTTTTTTCATTTGATTGATCTATCGTTGTTGAATGCATATTCATCTTACAAATCAGTAACTGGTAAGCATACATCAATAGCTGATTTTCAACTTGAATTAATTAGAAATATAATAGAAAAATATAAAACTAATCGGGTACCAAAATCAAAAGCACCATCCAAAAAACAACCATTAAGATTAATTGGTAGACATTTTCCTTCAGAAGTCCCAGGACACAATCTGGAAGACTTGCTAGAAGAAGATGTCAAATATGCAAATTACATGCCAATCGAGTGGACACAAGATACATGTGTGAAGAATGTGATGTGGGCTTATGCGCAGCGCCATGTTTTTATGAGTACCACACACTACAAAATATATAATTTTGATATAATTAAATAATTGTTAAATTTTATAAAAATTAAAAATATAGTCATGTTGTTAGATATATATTGTAAAATTAGTAAAAATATATTATTTATTTTTAAATTTTTTTTAAATTTATTATTCGGATATCGATAAATGTTGAGAAACCCTGGCCGTACAATTAAAAAATGCTAATAACTAATTAAGAAAATTAATTATTTCAATTTTTTTTTTTGCTCAAAATTATTTATTACTTAGGGCCGGTGGTACAATAATAGTTTAAGCCTAAACTTATTTGAACTCAACTTAACACTGAACTCGAGCTCAATCATGATTCAGGTGTACAATTCAGAATCTTAGGGAGTTCAGCTAAACCAACAAGAAACATGTTGTTATCACGGTTGTGAATAGAACCACTGTGGTTACTATGATAACACGTCTTATCATACTGATATTGATTGATTCCGTGAAAGTGTGAAATAATTTTATTAATTCTTACATTGTTCTCTAAACAACTCGCTGTAAGTATAATTTATTATATAATATAATAATATTTTATTAACATGATTTTCAGATATTCAACAGTATTTTGTTTTCAGGTGCTCATAACATGGATTTTTCTGAAGATAGCTCTAGTAGTTCAGATGAAGAAGATTTATTTGAACTGGCATTAATCGTTGCATTCCCACGACGGGCAAAAATTATAAGACCTCGCACAAATCACTTTGAAAAATGGTTAGATCAAGAATTTAGTGATCGATTTCGATTATCAAAAGATACTACAATCTTCGTTTTGGACCTGATTAAAGATCAAATTTCTCACTTAACTACTAGGTAAATTTATTTTCTGTATAAAATTATAGTTACTTTTTTAATAATTTATGACAAAAAAATTGAGCAAGAAATGATGAAGTGTAGCTGTAGTATGTAGCTGTAACTTTTCTATTATTTTCAATCCTCGTGACTTTTGAATAACTATAAAACATACATGATAAAAGAAAAATAGTTCTTAATTCACATCTTAACTTGATTTTATTCATGTTTATTGATTTTACATTTTTCAAGTATAATTAAATTAACTACCAGAATATTACTTAAAGAAGGACTGTTCCTGTTCGCAATGTACATATACTATGGAGTAGATTACCTATTTCAATGTTCAACTTTTAAAATATCCATAGTGTATAGTTGTAAATGTTTTTTAAATGTAATTTTTTAATCTTTTTATTACAGGAATCATGCTGTTTCCGCTCTAAATCAGTTATTAATCGCATTACGATATTATGCAACTGGATCTTTCTTGAGAGTTTCTGCAGATTTTACAGGAGTTGATAAATCTACCTCTGGTAGAATTGTGCGTCGTGTTTCTCAAGCTATTGCTACTTTACGTCCCCATTTCATCAAATTTCCAATAACAGAAGAGGAAGTAGAAAAAGTTTGACAAGGTTTTTATCAAATAGCAAAATTTCCAAGGTGTATTGGTGCTATAGACTGTACTCATGTGAAAATTCGTTCGCCAGGGGGAGACAGTGCAGAGTTATATCGAAATCGAAAACAATTTTTTTCGATTAATGTTCAAACTGTTTGTGATTCCAATCTTCAAATCCAAAATATTGTTTGTCGTTGGCCTGGTAGTGCCCATGATGCTAATATATTCAAAAATTCCGTTATTAGAGTTAAATTTGAACATGGTTTAATGGGGGATTGTTTGCTTGTAGGAGATAGTGGTTACCCACTTAAAAAATATCTCATGACTCCATTAAGTAACCCTCAAACTGTTGCTGAAGAGCGTTATAATGAATCTCAAATTCGTACTCGTAATCCCATTGAGCGGTGTTTTGGAGTTTGGAAAAGGCGCTTTCCAATTCTAGCAATGGGAATTAATGTAGATTTAGAGACTGCTAGAACTGTTATTGTTGCAACTGCAGTATTGCACAATATATCAAATACTTTACGCGATAAAACAATTATAGTAAATCCTCAATTAGAACAAGATGTAGAAATTATAAATCATATTCCTGTGGGTAGAGTAAATAATGCTCCTAATACACCCCAACAAATCATTCGTCGATCACTTGTAAACTATTTTGGTAATTTATAAAATTGATATGTGCTGAAATATGTATTTCTTAATTATTCATATGTAATTTTTAATCTAATAAAATTTGTATTTTTTTTTATAATGCAATTTGTTGTTTTCTTTACCTGTTTATTTTCACTATTACTTAATTGGAGATAAGTTTCATTAATGACCATCAAACCAGTAACCTAACCAATGGTAGATTGTGGTATGCTAAGTACTGACTGAAAACAATATTTTCTGTACAAGTGAGTCATTTAGGCCTATTTATTTTTGATGTGGTTTTAGTATCAGTGATATACATATTTGTACATTTTATACTTATGTAATGTATTCATTTTATCAAATAATGCACAAAAAAAACAATAATTTATTATTTATAGTAATTTATTATATAAGAAAAATGATTACAAAATAAAAAATACAAGTTTTTAATTATACATATTTGTACAGTGCAAAAAATTAATTTTTTTCATAAAATAATAAATACATCATTCCAATATTTTGATAAATATCTAAACTAGTATCCTTAATTCTTTTTGGAGTTTCTGCTTTTGTAACTCTAAAATTTCAATTTCCAATGCATGCTTTTGAGCGGAAAATATCAATTCCTCTTTCAGTAATTTTTCTTTGAGCTCATAAAGTGTCTTTTCTCCATTTGCTTTAACGTTTTGTAAAACCGCCGATTCTTCAGCTACATTTGACTTATTATTGATCCATTTATCAATTTTATCTTGTACATGTTTTCTTTTTCTAGTGAATGGTAATTCAGATTCTATGTACATTTAATCATGTAATAAAAAAAAAAAATATTTGAAAAAATGACTGTATTTATAAAATTTAAAACAGTTTATGTAACTACAAACCTTGTGTATTTGTAATATCTCCGTCTACTTGTCTTAAACATTTTATGACTGGTTGTCTATGACTTATTATAGTATATCAAATTGTACAACTGATAATTGCAATATATATTTATTGAAAACTGTATGAGCTATACCCTGCTAAATAATTTTTAACTTATTTCATTTCTTACCTAATGTATTTGATACATTTTCTGCCTTTTCCCCATTTTTTTTTAATTCAGTTTCAATAGTGTATTCATCTTGATCTTCCGCTTCAACAATTATTTCATCATATAATTCTTCTATAATTTAAACAATTTATTTTTTATTAGCACATTACATATGCATTACTTATTATCTGGATATAAATTGAACAGTTATGAGAATAATTTACCACTGTCACAATCAAATGAAGATTTCAATCCAGATACACGTTCTCCTCCTAAAATTTCAATTATTCTCTTTTCCTCGTTATTGAATTTTATTGTAGGTCCAGGACCTCCACCAGTACTAATCATTCCAAGTCTTTCTTCAGCTGCCTTCTCCTTTGCTTTTTTCTTCACGTTTTCCCATTTTTTCCGAAGAACCTTGGCAGAACGATGCTCTCCATTACTTGAAGCATTGAAATCATTCTCAATCTTATCCCAAGTTTTTATTTTCATTCTAAGGTTAATTTTTAATAATTTTTTTGTATCATTATAGAATATTACTTAAGAATATTATTTAAGAATAGAACATACTCATTTGTATTAACATCCGATTTCTTGCACTCCAAAACCTTTTTATTCCTATCTACGTAGTGTAACAACCATTCTTTTTCGGTTTCCGTAAAATTGGTTGCTCTTTTCGCCATTTTAGTAGAATGACTCGTGAATAATAATTAGTAAATAATAATAATAAAATAATTACTAATTAGTATTATCAGTAATTTTTTAATCAGTGCATAGTTTAATCTCTTCTACTTTACTGAACTGTTCCTAAACCACTGAAACTTGCCGTTCAACTTGAGCCAAGCTTAAAGTACAGCTCAATTTTGAACCACCATTGTACCACTTGAATTTTATGCTGAGCTGAGTTCAACTTTGAACTAAAGCTTAAACTTGATTTGTACCACCGGCCCTTAGAATGCATTGAATAAATTGAAAAAATATAAAAATTTTAACAAAAAAAAAACCTTGCCCTGTCAGTGTAAAATAATTTTTAAGTGTTTAGCATTGAAAACGTTTTACAGTCATGTTTAATCTTTTTTTTTTTTTTTTTGTGATTGTGGCACCACCAATACTGAATACCTACTCTTTCAACAGATGCACTGCTTGGTAGAGGAGTGTTGTATTTAATAAAGACCTGAAAACAAAGTAGAAATGTTTTAGTAATATTATAAATTTATAATAAATATACTTATTCTATTATACTTATTTCTATTATAAGTATTCAATCAATCTTACTTTTTTAATTGTGGGTAAATTATGCAAACATTATATTGTTTTTATTGGAGATGTACCTAAGAATCTGTCAATTTAATCACTAACTGTTGACTTTTTTTCGTGGACATTTGTGTCCAGGTAAAGAAGCTAGATAAATGATCATGAATTTGGCATCATCTATAGCATCATTATCACTAATATTTTGATGTAATTCATAACAGTTTTTTTTTTAAATACTCCGTTGCCATTTGTTTATTTACTTCATTTTTTATCCAGGCAGTTTTATATTGTGGGTGATAGACAGCAGCTGTAATTATATAATACAAATCATATAATGAATATAATGATATAATGCATCATACAACAGGGGCGTCTTCAGGTTAATATTATGGGGGGGCGACTTAAATACAAAATTGGTAATATTATAATATTATAAATAAATAAAGACCAAGTATACAATATGCGTATATATTTATTAATAATAATAATTATATTACGAAGTCTAATGCTCTTTTTTTAGACGAAAATCTATCAATTATATTATTTACATATATTATTATATATTTTGCAGTATCATAATTACATGATTTCTAGAACATGACATTATGCGGGTACTATAAAGTTGTTTGTAATAAAATTCGATACAATATAATAATTAATAATGATTATTGAATACGAGTATAATACTATAATACCAGTATAATATCTAAATTATTAATAGTAAATATAGGAATTTTAAAATTGTGATATGAAATTTCGAGCCATGGGGGAGGCGATCGCCCCCATCTTCCCCCCCACAAAGACGCCACTGTCATACAATGAATTCCAACGTGTCTCGTTGGGCGTTATTAAATAAACGTCGAGATTTCTTTGATTAAATCAGCTGACTTGGTTGATCGTCCTTGTTTGTTCCATAAATCATTTGTCTTGGCCAAAAGTGATTCTGGACTGTTTTTTAAAAGCACCATTAGATAAAGCTTTTTTAGAGTCCTAGACAGAAATGATTAATAACACAAATAAAACATTTTATCAATTTAAATATATAAAGCGTTAAAGTTAATATATTAATTTATACATGGTTAATCTACTTATATTTATTTTTACGGTAATGCGGATAAATAACCCCGGAAATACATTTTTATTATTTATTTTGAGTTATTAACTGTTATTTGTAAGTAGTTCATAATAATATATTTACTTTATTCCTTTACAATATAAAGTATACGTTTTCATATAAATGCTTATATTATATTTAATAATTGCAATAATATAATGTTTGATTCCATACATGCATTATTTATTATGGATATATTTAAAAGTCAGAAAGGCAATGATAAACTCGCTTTCAAAGGACATATGTATGTTGTACATAAAATTTGTTTACATTTTATAAGATGGAAATGTGTTAAAAAAAATAGCCATAAATGCCCATGTATTTTAAATACTACAATTGATAAAAATAAAATAATACAAATTGATCATGAATATAACCATAATCCTAATATATTAGAAATTCACGCCGAAAAAATAAAAGAAGAAATAAAAAATAAAGCAAAAACGACTAAATCTACACCCGCGTAATTATTTGCGGAAGCGGTGATGAATCTTCCAGGCGATACTTTAGGAGGAACTTCCAAAAGAAACATCAATCAAAAGAAGTATTCAAAACCAAAGGACTAAGACTTATCCCCGATTACCCGATAATTTAAAGGATTTAAAAATAGAAGGTAGGGTAGAAGGTATAAGTCATTTATTATTATTATTATTATCATTCTCATTGTCATTGTCATTGTCATTGTCAAGGATAATGTTAAAATTTTCAGATTTATGTAAAAACTATGAACAGGTTTATTATTTATATTTAAAATTTAACTTACTTAAAACATTTTATAAAACTGGAACCATTATCTGTATACAATAACATAATTTATCTGAAAATTCAAATTGTGTGTATACTTTAGCTAAAGTATCATATGTATATGACCCTTCTAGTCTTCTCAATGCTAAAAGACGAGTACTTCTTGATAGGTCCTCTTTGATCCACGTTACTGTTATTCCAATGTATGATCTAACATAATATAATTATTATATTACATATAATATAATAACTATTGATTTAGTACCGGTCAAAATAAAAATATATTATTTACTTTTTAAAAACCGACCAACCATCCGCAGTTGTAGCAATATGATCACAATTAGACATTTCAGATTTAATTTTTCAGGACAATTCATTAAAATCATTCTCAATGTTTTTCATTAATGCGGGTCATATACATAAGATTTCTGTTGGGGAAACTTCGTACAATTATTTCCTTTAAAACAGGATTTTCAATTATCCTAAAAGGTAAATTAGCACTTATAATAAATTGCAGCAGTAGTTGATCTAGAGCAGGGTTGGCTAACTTTAAAATTGAAGTAACATCATATTCATTTATATTCATGGTATTGTATTTCAATTAATTATTAATTATAAAATAAAAATAAAATAAATTATAATAGGTAAGTAAAGATAGGTATTTTCATTAAAAACAAATTAAGAACAATTAGAAGTAAAGTCTGGTGTTATTTAAAAATATCCAATGTACCTTGCTGTGCACATTGAATCTTATAAAATAAAAATACCTAATAAATGGTTAATAATTAACATTTTTAAATTTCTAAATATTTTACACATTTCTTGTAATATATCCTGCTTCTTTATCATTTTTACATATTTTTTTTTAGTTTTTTTAAAATTATTTAGTTATGTCAGTTATTTCTTGGAGTAACTGACATTTTTCTCCATAATTTTCTTCAGTTCCATATCTAATTTAAAAATAATGTATGTTAATTTTTATTTTTATTTAATTACATTTTATAAAACTTTAAAATATTAAATAGTTAAAAATTTTAATTGTCAAAATTGAGTACTTATTTGGATTCCATGTCTTTACGTCGAACGTAAAAACCCCGACGACATTTATAGATATTCACTAGTATGCCTTATAGACAATTTTGAACATGAAAGAAGATATGATTTTAAAGTACAATTTTGGTCAATGAAATGAATAGTAACTGCTGTGTAACTTTCATTTTTAATTGATGTCCAAGCATCTGTAGTTAATGAAACATATTATGCGTTTACTTTTATATCTAATTCAATTTCTTTATGAATTTTATTATACAAAACAGACAATAATGATGTAGATATTGTTTTTCTACATGGAAGAGTATAACTTGGATTCAACATAAATATTAAGTTTTTAAATTCAATATCTTCAACAATACTAAAAGGGTAATATTCTTTAACAATCATTTTAATTACCTGTTGATCAATTAATTGTCTTTTAGAAGCTTTTAATGGTTTGCGAAAATAATTTGAAATTTGTGATTGTTGTTGATGAGACTGCTGATGAACAAGAGGCGAACGTGATCTATGTATATTTGTTGATGCTGAAGTTGAAGGGCTGTCATGATTTGCAGTTAAAGTTGATGGATTGCTTTGCTGAAATGAATAAGTACTGGAAGTCGTTGGAATATTATGATATGAAGATGGATTATCAGGATTGTCATCTTCCAAATTAATATTTAGAGTCGTTCGTTTAGACAAATCAGTTGTTGGATGTTTAGTTCTCATATGCCTTATTAAATTAGTTGTTGACGATTCATTAACACTCAAAACGGTTTTACAAATACCGTCAAACGGGCCAACTTGGGACAAGTGTATAACTTGGGGCAAATAAATACACTTTATCATTTTACAGCCGTATCAATCTCTTATCACATAAAAATGATTAATAATTATTTTGTTTTAATCTTGACAACATTCGTTATCATTCGACATTCGTCGGAACGCCAAGAACTAAGTGAAAGTATAAATTTTTATTAATTTATTAAAATGCGTGTTTCTTACTATTTTATAGACCTAGAAAACTTACATTACTGCTTATGTAAAATGATATAAAACATAAAAATCGGTGATAGAAAATATGTTTATATAGATCTGAAATTTACTATTTGTCAAAAAAAAATTCAATTACAAAGTTTACTTAGCTGGAAACATCGTTTTAAATTTTTAGTCCAACTTGGACCACTACTAAGATATGTTATGTTTACTAGTACAAACATATAAGACTGTTTTTTTTTTTTTTTTTTTTTTATCACTATTTAACAAGGTTGTTATATTTAATATGTTATGTTTAATTGTTATGTGTATTTAATTAATTGATATTGAAGAAATGTGATTTTGTAAGAATTCAAGACTGTTTTCTGTTAAGTTTTATAAACTTATTAAGTTGTCTATTTTTAATATTAGTTTTTATGTATGGATTGTAAAATAAATGATAAATTCATTCATCAAAAGTTTTCTACTATTTTTTAAAAATTATTAAGATGTCCCAAGTTGGACTAATTGCAGGATAATTTAGGTTTTCTATTAAAAAATTATGTATGCCCCATGTTGCCAATATTTAGTGTAACTTGGGGCAAGGTAAAAAATTAAAAAAAAACATACAAGATATAATTTTTACTGTCAAATTATAAAACAAAATGATAAAACAAACCTTAACTAACAATTAATGTGATAAGGATAATTGTTGTTAATTGTATTGTTTTAATGTTATTTCCAATATAATTTTAAAACTGCCCCAAGTTGGCCCGTTTGACGGTACCACATTTAGCTTTATCATTTTTGCTGCTGTTTGTTTTTGGAATTATAGTAAAATAATCCCAAATAACACTTGATTTACGACTCATTTTCAATAAAATATATATAAAAAAATATAATTTTTATAAGTTCATATATAAAATAACTAATATAACTAATTACCACTTGAATTTACTGTATTTAAAAAAAAATCATAAAGACACCAATATAATTGAAGATTAATACTCATGGAATGTGTTTAATGTACACTAGAATACAAATTATTTAAAAATAATATTATTGACATTGCAATAATTTCTAAATATATTAATAGAATTTTGGAGGGTTGCTTGCAAAATGGGTTTGCTCTGTTGTAATAAAATAGTATTATGTCCATTGTTATAGACAATATATATTATATTATTGTATATTTTGGAATTTTATAATTTATTTTTAGTAGGATTATTTCTATCCTACTCCCTACTCTGATGTCTGATCTCAATATCATATTTCTTTATAATGTCTAGTCTATTAAACATTTAAAAGTATGTCATGCATAATCGTATCTTAATAATTATGTAAAATTAAATGCTATTTAAACTGTTATACTTATATATTTATAATTATATTGTTCAAAAATTAATAATAATAAAAAAAGTTCATATGATTATTGAATTTTTATTTATTTTATAAATTTGTTAAGTTAGATAATTAAACACTTATAGTAATAACTAATTACTAATGACTACAAAACTCATACTAAATAGAAATATTATATTTAAATTATAGCCATAATCTTGATTAGTTAAGCAGTTACTCTCTTTATCGTATAATTATTTAATGTATTTCTTTGAAATCTCAAATCTCAAAAATTAAAGTTTTTTGAAGTTTTAATGCTATTAAATAAAATAATTGAAAATATAAGTTACATGCATAAAATAATTAAAATTGTATTTTAATCATTAGTATTTTATTATAGTGGAATTGATAACATTTACGGTATAATAATGTATTCATTTACAAATTAAAATACCAATAAGTCAAATTATTATTGAAATTATTAACAAATTACACAAGTAATTTAATCCAACTATTTGAAATTAAAAATATTAAACCTAATATTTTATCCTTTATTTCAAATTATAATTAATTAAATTATGTAATTTTATAATAAAATAATGAAAACGCATTTAAATAAAAAACTGGAAATATTCTAAAGGAATATCAATTTAAAATGTATCATAATACATTATTGGTATATTTCTAGTATTCTTATATACACATGTTTGTTAATTTTGGTTTAAAACAAGCAGTTCACTGTATTAAAAAGGATGGTGTGGAAACAAATATTTGAAAATTTGTTTCTATTTAACCTATTTATTGGAAACTGGTCACTTATACGCTGTACTCATTCGGAGTTTTTAATATTCGTAAATAACCCTTCATTGCATGTATTTTGCTATTATATAATTTTTGGTAGGTCATAAATATATATATATATAGTATATAATATAATCAGATAATTAAATTTTTTAATTTAAAATCAAACGAGAGCTCCAAAGCGTCTTAATTTACAACTTAAAATTATTTCCCCCAATTTTTTTTTTTTTAATTAGCTTAATCCACATACTAAAAACCTAATACTAATAAAATTAGTGGGATAGCCAAATCACAGTATAGATGATTCAAGATAATAAATATATTATAATACATAATGGTGTCCTATTATTCTCTACATCAGTAGCGTATTGAAAATTTTGTAATGATGGAATATGTATCAGCAAATATTAAATTGATCCAAAATAATTTTATCTATCAATTATCAAATAATATCACTTAACAAAAGGTTATGGAAAGGAGATTCATCCTCCCTCCGTAAATACATCACTATACACCATGGCCTAACTATAATAGAATTATAATTCATTCTGTTATCAGTTCAAATTCTGAATCTGAATCATTCATATTTTGAAAGAATCATTGAATTGAATGAATCAATTCATTTAAATTTTTAAATGAACTGAATCAAAAGAATCAATTCACTTAGATGATTCAGATTTCCCACCACTAGTTGTTACTATTATGTTTATAGTTTATTTTTATATTTATAAATAGAATAATAAAACCAAGTTTGTCGGCATACCGCCGATGAATTATTTATCCGTCATTGTCGCAACGCTGTGTGGGGGTTATAACTGTAGCCGTATACCGCTGTCAAAATAAGTAGCACTGTACAGGGCTATAATAATTAAATTTGAAAAAAAATTGATTTCGGACTTCCAATAGTATTCAGGTTGTAATAAACCAAGAAGAATAATTCTTTCACCAAATTAAAGTTAACAACATTTACTAAGTTTAGACAAGAGAATTAATGGATGACTTAACTGAAATATTATTTAATTGTACTTGAATATGACAAATAAATTATATTTTCAAAATCTTACAGATAATAGTGAAATGATAATATTTAAAAACTGCTTTGTCTAAACTTGTTAAATATTGTCAGCTTTAATTTGCCGAAAACATTATTTTATGGAAAATGTTATCGGTATTGCGGCCTCTTAATAATTATTATTTATGAACATAAAAAACAAAAAGAAAAATACAACGTTAATTTATTTTGAATTAAGTGATTTATAAAATTCATGGTATGTTCTTGGAATAAGGCCCATTTCACACAATGATAACAAATCTTTAAGTTTTTCCTTTTCTATGGGATTTTTTTTATTATATGCCTGTTGGCTGAATTCTAGTCTGGTGTCTACCTATTTGTTTTTTGTTTTTTTAAATTAATTTTAATATAATCTTTTGACGTAAGATTATATTTAATATTTAGTATAAATAGTTTTTCAAAGGTGACCATTAACTCTTTGATTTGGTTCCATTTAATTATGCTTCCATCAACTGAAGATTTCCAATTATATGTTTTATTTTCCACTATTGGTTTGAAGTCTAAAAATTCTTCATTTGATATCTCCGTTACTAGGTATGGCTTCTCTGTAACTTTTGCACACTTGACTAATGTGACCCATTGCACAGGGACATAGATACATTTTCCCTTTTTGGATTTCTCAATACATGCATGTATGCTGTCTCCTTCAACCTGTGTATGTCCTCTCTCAAGAAATCTATGAGTAATATTTACTTTTAATAAGAATGAAGCATATTCTCACATACTGAACATAAATCTATTCTGATTTTGCCCACCACAATTATCAGAATAAAATATAAATTCTGCTACTCCATCTTTTTGCTTCAATGTCATAAATTTAATCAAACAAGTGGCAATTTCATTTCCACCTCGTTTGGCTTCAGATTCGTTCCACATGAAGCAATATCTTAATTCTTTTCCAATGTCATGTATGGTTAGGTTATATGTAGAGAACTTCCTTTTGTAATAAAAGCTACTAGTCTCTTCTTGTGGTGATGTTTAAACCTTTTGCAAATTAAAAAATGCAACACGTAATTTTTGATTATTAATTCCATGCTCTTTGTCATCATTTTTAATTTGCCTTGCTATATTTTTATTTGATAAATGTTGGTCATAATCACTTTGCTGTATTTCTTTTTCTTCGGTTGTCGAAAATTTATACTTTTCACATTGATCACACAAAGTCTTTCTTTGGTTTAAAAAAACTGATATTACCATAATTATCAAATACATCACTATATTGACGAATAGTTGCATTTTTAGCTTCTTCACTTACTATTTTTTTTTTTTACCCATTCTTTGTACAATCCATGCATTTTGGAAATGTTAAGATCTAATTCTAGGTATTGTTTCTTTGTTCGTGCCCTTGTATAATGTGATTCAAATGTTGGAAATAAAGAAATATGTTCATTTATACATTTCTTTACTTCATCACTAATTTTGGCAGGTCTATTTGTGTGTTTGCCTCTTCCATCAGCTATTAATGCTGGTGAATTTTCCAGTTTTAAACAAACAGTGTATAGGACAACCTTTTCTGATATTGAGAATGTTCTTAAAAACATAGATCTACATACTTGGATTTCAGTATTATTATTTGTTATGGGGAAAAAATATTTTCTTGAGAATTTCCTTCTTGAAGTTACAGATCCTACTTTTCTTTCACTTACTTTAACATATCTGGCTATGAAGTCCCATTGTCTACTATGGTCTCCCAACTTCCAATAATCATTAGATAATTTTCTTCTATGTATATGTGATAAAGTTTTAGAACCGTTACGTTAATTTTTCTTCAAAATATAGGAAAATTCTCGTTTTTTTGTATATAATGTTTAATAAAATTAGAAATTTTCGGTATTAATGTCTGAAAATTTTACTGAAGTATATTTATATATTACTTAACATTAATTTAAAATATTAGAAAAATCCCTAGTCTCAATTCTTTTTAGCTGTTTAAAGTTGATATTTTTAGTTTAAACGAAAATATTATATAAAAAAATGACGAAAAAACGGCATTCACAAAAACATGGCTCTATGGGAGATGCGTGTGGAGTAGTCGGCGTAATATTCCCGAACGCTACCAGTCTACCACGGTGTGTAACGGGACAAACCCGTTACCAGTAAACAACAAAAGACGACCGGCACAGCGCCAGAGAAATATATATGTGACGAACACCGTACCAACTAAGCGTTCGGCCAATCACAGAACGGGACGACGTCAGCCAATCGGAGAGCGCGCTGACGTCGTCAAAACCACATAAATACGGGTGGGAATCAAACGACAATCATCAGTTCCAGCCACGCATTCAAGACATCTTGATAGTGAAAGTCTTGATGTTGAAGTCTTGATAGTGGAAATACCGGAAGCAGCAGTAACGACTACGACTACGACGAAGACGACAGCCGCGCATTTGATGATCTACCGTACCGGTACCACGAATGTCCACGGACGGACACATAAAACCGCCGTTCTTACAGCGATAACCGGCATACCTCGCCACCGTGTCTCGTCCGTCATTGACCCCTCGTATACGGTAGTCACCTTTGCCTACCACTACAATCATCACGACAACACCTGGAGGAGACGAAGACCTGAAACCGACGTGGTAGGAAACACCGCAATACGAATCGGGCAGACAACTAAAACCACCGTTTTCACGGCGATACCGGCATACCTCGTCACCGTGTCCTGCCCGATATTCCCGCGTATACGGTAAGACTACCACTACGGTCGGCCAACCAACATCGACAGCAGAACCAGGGAAAAGCAGCCGCACAGGAGGAAGTTTACCAATACGTATATATCCTATCCATTATTTGCCTTCTATTTGGGAGTGCCTTATATCGACCATTTATTTGAATGGTACAATCATTCTATCTTCCACAACTATCCTAAGACCCAGAAGTTAGGCTTGGGTAATCCTCGGTATTTGCCAAAGATTGATAGGGAACCGGGGAACTCTAGGGTATATATCTATTGTAAGCAAGACTCCATCGGATCATCCTCATCCGTATTTTATATTTGTATATAATTATATTATTGTACCACTTTGACTTGTAAATCATAATAAATATATGTAATACCATAAAACCGGATATTATTTTTTATACGATCGGGAACGTCACCAACGTACCGTATCAGGTGTTAACACGTCCGCGACCCAAGACCTTTTTGAAAATCTCTGGGACAAACCCAAACCAAATTTTATTAATTTTTAGTCCTAAGAACTTATCATTTTATAGTTTTGACCTTGAATTTTTTTTCTACTTTTCCTTCCTGTTTTTTAAGACATGTCACATAATTGTGACATGGGTTTATAAAAATAATTATTATTACAAAAAACTCAATGTCACATATAGTTGACATTGGATATTTTGTTCTTTTCATTTTCTAAAGTGTTTATATACCAAATAAATATTTATTTGTATCAAATGGAATAACAAAAACAAAGTAAATCAACATGTAACTATTTTTATTACAACCTAACCAACCAACATACAACAAAAAACAAACAAAAAATAAAATATCAATTTGTTTTATAAAAGAAATATATCAGAAATAAAAAACAAAAACTAAAAAATCAACCTGTATTATAAAAAGTAGGTATAACAAAATTCCTTAATAAAAGTTACAACTAAAAAAATTAATTTAAAAAAATAAATTATGAATGGAATAATTTTAAATATTATATTATAATATATTATGAATTTTAAAACAAGGACCAGGGCACAGTCCTATCGTATTTCCTTTTTTATCCTTGCATGTGTCACATACGAATTGAGTATTTTTCCGGATTTTCTTTGTATGGCAAACTCTGCATCTTTTTCTGGTTTCAACTTTTTTAACCATGTGCATATTTGTAATACGAGTTGAAGGACTTGGGGTATGTGCAGTGTTAAGTCCAATTAATTGGATGGCAATCTTCCTTCTAAATTCCAAATGGGGCATTTATGTATGGCTAACATTTTGTAAAAATATTTTTTGATTTTTTTAAAGTCCAAAAAGGCAAATTCTATGATGACTTTACCAAATCACCATTCTACTGCATGACGGACTGAGCTCATTGCTTTGTTAAAAAAATTTGTTCAGGTGTCATAATTCTATTGCAGTAAGTTTTAATTATTTACTCTAATATTGGGTATGCTGGGTCACCATAAATTGTGTACTTCCTATTGTCATATACTGCAGTCTGCATTAATTCCACATACAAGTTTGTATCTCTTAACATATCTTTAATGTAAAAATAATTCAAAAATACCATGTGAATGTGTCCTGCATTAATATATTTAAGTATTTATACCTGCATTGTGCCTTTTTCCTGAATTTGGTCCTCGGAGATTAATAAACTTTGGTATTTTAAATAATTATAGCGCTTGTGTCCAGTAAAATATTTTTAGGCAGTGGCACATCTGAAGCTTAATCAAGGGGGACCAAACACTCATGCTCCCTCCACAAATAAACCACTTAATCCTTACTATTGCATAATACTTCAGTTTTCTTTCATTCAGCCAGGGTAAATTATTTAAATGTTGTAAAAGATGTTCGTGGTTCCTTTCAATTATAGACATTATACTACGTTTCAAGAGAGAGAGAAGGTACACGATTCGCGTATCCAACTGACGCCGTCAACAGCACGGAGGCCCGATTTCACCCACTTCTTACCTCCCGATGGCTCGCCAAATCGATTATACACCCCGATAACTTTGAGTATTACATAGTTAATATTGTAAACAACAGTCGCCGTTTAAAATTGTAAATTATGTACGTAGGTAGAGCTACGTATGCAAACGAATACCACTGTAAGCCTGTGGTATTTTATCAGTTGTAATTTTCCTTCGAGTCATATTTAATTCATGAAATTCATCTTCCGCCTTTAATGTATTTTTATATTGCACAATTGAATTTTTCATTTTTTCGTATCTGGACCATTTAACATTACGAAAATCAAAAAAGTCTCCTTTTTCATTCTTTTTCTTAATTTGGTATTTTGTTTTCAGTAAACTATTAAAATTAAAAAAGTTACTTTGTTTCATTTCTGTAGTGTTAAATTTATCTTTTCCCGCTCAAATTATAAGTTTCGTCTAATCATGGGGATGATTTATAGAGAATGGATAACGTTTTTTTTGCTTTTTTTATTTTGGCATGGTCTGAACCGCATTCCTTTCTGGAATGATCCGGAACCATAAATTTATGGTCAATTATTTTAATATTATTATTTTTTTCCAAAAAATAAAGACACAATGCCATTATTATTCCATTTTTGTTTTGTCCTGGGCAACAGTCACTATACATGGTAATGTGAGAAACGTGTAATGGCAAATTACCGAAATAATGATAAAGAGATGAACCAATGTCATTGGCTCCCCTTTTTGCTATACTTTTATGCCAAATAGAGTTAGATGCAATAGAAGTCTCAATATTGTGCACAGTAAAATTAAAGGTCCACAGTTGCCTTTTATAAAATGCAAATGAAGAATCCAAACTAGTAGTTGGTATGCACTGTTGTAAGTCAAATGTAAGTACACAGTGATTATCTGAAATTGTAGAAATGTCATACCTTTTTTTTTTTGAAGTAAAAGCCTCTTCAGCTTCATCATGATGTTGTTTTTGTTGTTTATTCAAAATAATATTTTGTTAGTAAGTCGAATTTTTAATTTATCACAAATCGAGAAATTGTCTTTTTTAGGACTTTTTATCTTAAGACCAGATAATTGAAAATATTTTTGACACGCTGTACGACTTACTAGTCTATTTACAAAATTTTAATATTGATCGTATGCTAATTGTAACGTGAAATGTGTAGGCAAATATTTTTTGTTAGTTTTTCGACGACAATAATGGCTCTCATACACTGACAGTTAGTTAAGGTGATCAGTTACTTCTTTTATGATTTCTGGGGAAAATTTATTTCGTGGTACTGCCTTTCCTCTCTTATCAGGTGAACTGCTATTAGTTGGAGATTTTACAATTTTAAAACCGATATTTCTGACAAATCTATTTGTTTCACCGAATATTTTTAAGAAGCATCCTTTAGAGCATCCATTAAATAAAATATTACAATAAATTATATTTAAAAAATAAAATTAAAAAATTATTAAATTGATACCTATCTATTTATTATTATACGGTTGACTTTTGTAACATTTTGAACTACATTTAAGTACTGTTAAACGTTCAATTATTAATGATTTTTCATCATATGAATCAAGTGACGATGGAAGATTTTCAGATAAAAGTATTAATGCTTAAGAAAATTGACGCGGTAAAGGCAACACTGTAAATATACCAAAAAGTTAAAAAAAAAAAATTAAGACCTAGTAAATACTCTGAACCTTGTTCAGAAATTAGAAAAGTACTAAACAGTTCAAGGTTAAGATCATCCAAAAACACATACCTATTAAATGGAAGTAAGTCGACTCCATTAAAATCAAATAAAAAAACATATATAATTTCAAATACATGTGCTTTTGATACAATTGCAGTCTCCATTTGCACAGCATACTACCAATATCCTAGTTACAAAACATTTATAAATAATTAAGCTTTAGATAATATATTTTTAAAATTTTGTAAAGAATTAGCCATGTTTGGTTCTAATAAAGAACAGTATAAACAAAGATTAATTCTTTTAGAAGAAATGCTGAGTTTAAAAAACTCATCGGAAATATCCGAAATTATTAATTACAATGCACAGTGTAATATATCTGATTTGTTAAATAAATGTAATTTAGTATCTATAATGATAAAAAAAAAGTGCATTCAGTGTGACAATTTGGAAATAATAGAAAACCATATTATAACACCAAATATGAAAAATATTGCCAATAAAAGTTTCCAAGGATTAGACACAGAAATAATTCACAGTTTGACAAGAAATAATGAACTTCGCACAAATACAAATTGTTCTGTAACCATAATTAATACAGTTACGTTGAATAAGCATATCTTTATTGAGGTGGATTTGATTAGTATATATGATAATAAACCATGTAATGTTTCATCTAATCCAATATTATTGGAACTCTATAACGAAACGTAAGTATAAAAAAATGTTATTCCAATTTATAATCCAAATAAAATATTATAACATTTTTCTTTTAATTACAGATTTTCATTATGTTCCATAATAAATTACATTGGTCCAGCACATACAAGTAATTTAACTAATGAAATAGGACATTATAATACACATGTAAGAAGAACAACTGGGTGTTGGAATATTCATGATGATTTAGTCATCATAGGAATCTGTAATTAGATCAGTCATATTTAAAATTATAGATAAAATTGAACGTGATAATGATTGTACAGGGGAAAAAACAACACAAACATATAATGACAAATTGTACAGATGGAAAAAAGGGGACAAAACAAAGTGGAAAAAATGTGTTATTGCAGAGAAAAAAAAGCTGTCTAAAACACCTAGGTTAATAGATTGCTTAAACTATAAATTTAAATGTTCAACTAATTTTAAAGAATATAACAGAAAAGAAATTTGTTCTTTTTTTGGGGAATTAGATTATAATAGACAAAAATATTATATTTTATCTTTTGTTTCCCAGACATCAGTCAAAAGGTTCCTATAACAAATGTTAGAAAACTAAAAGAAGTATCAATAGTCTATAGTTTTAGTTTAAGCTCTTCAGAACAGGTTCGCGTATGCAAACAATTTTTTTTAAAATCATTAGCAATAAGCCATGGTCCTGTCGATAAGGCATTTGCAGGACTTGATTCTGGATCTGGATTATTTTTTGACACTGATAAAGAGGTAAACATTCTGCAGTTAATAAAATATCCACTGAGGTAATTTCTAAAATAAAATCTCATATTGAACAATTTCCCACGATGGAATCACACTACTGCAGAGCAACTTCTAAACGTAAATACTTAGATTCTACACTATCTATATCTAAAATGTATGAGCTTTATTATATTCAGGATTGTAAAGAAAAAAAATTAGATGATAATTATTTTGTTTGTTGTACAGTATATCGAAAAATATTTTGTGAGGAGTATAATTATAATTTGAGTTTCTATGAGCCAAAAAAAGATCAATGCCTTACATGTGAAAAATTTAAGAAATCAGACATACCACATGAACAAAAAATAGTCATGAATTATGAAAATCATATTAGAAGACGGATGAATCGTTTTCAGCTAAAAAGTTTGATAAAGAAAAAGCTTCAAACTACAATAATTTTTGCAGTGCAACATTTGACCTACAAAACGTATTACAAATTCCTAGTTCTGAAGTCTCTAGTATGTACTACAGTAGAAAACTGTGCACTCACAATTTAACTTTGTATGAGGCTGCACCCCCAAACAATGCCTTTTGTTTTTTATGGACTGAAGTAAACGGACAAAAAGGAAGTTCTGAAATTGGAACAGATTTACTAAAATGTATTGAACAGCTACTGTAAGCGCTTCGGATGCCCTTAATTATAAAGGGTTTAATCCTTAAGCTATATGTGACTTCTTTGAATAAGAATGTAATATTCTTAACGTTAGTGGACTGTATTTACAATGACCTAGGATAGTACAACACTAACACTAATTGCAAACAATTTGATCAATGTAACTTTATTTTTGGTAAGTATAATATGTGTCTAGTGTCTATTGCACAGTACAAAATAATACACTCGCATATAATAATTACAAGATGCGTGTATACGCAATACAAACAATATTAAACCCTTTATTAAATATTAAATATAATTCAACCCGACATGTATTATGCACCCGACACCCGTATTGCGGTTGTCAGACACGTGTCTGATACAATCGACTATTGAATGACAAGTATTTCAGGAACTTTGCATTAACTAAATATAAAATTATTTTGCTTTTCTTATTAATAATAATTATTATTACATAATATTATTTTTACTATCTAAAAGGGAAATTATTATAAATAATATTCTGCAGTTCTGAACGTTTAGTTTTAGTCCATTATTACCTATCAGTTACTCGATTATTTGTTTGTTTTTAATTTTTATATGTTCATGTTCGTATGCGATAACTGACGATTACAGTATTTCAATTATCATCAGAAAGGGTAAGTCAAATGTAACACACTATACGTCTGTTATACTATATAAATTTGTATTATTGTAGTAGTGTAATCTGTAGGACGTATGTACAATGTACATAATTAAAAAAGCTATCAATATTTTTATTATTTAGGTTAAAATAACCACATATGCACTCAAAATCAAAACACTATTATACATATATAGGCAAATTATATAATATACTATATACAAACAAAGTGGTAATAAAAACAAATTAAAGTAATAAATATTATCTATTGTGCACTCTTTCTTTGGTAAATTATTTAAATTAAAATAATTAAAATAGCTGATACCTAGGTATATATATATAATAAAATATAGTTATAAAAACAAAATAATAAAAAAAAATAATAACTGTAGTACCTACTACCTACCCCATTCCTTTGGTAAATGATTTAAATTCCAGAAATTACAAAACGTGTGAATTTTTTTATGAACAATAATAGAATATACTATTCTAGAATATTAAGATAGACCAAATATTCTCTAATCTCTAAAATATATTTTAATTTTAATACCATGCATTATTATTTATTATGCAAACATATATAAAATAATTTTTCTCGACAAACTCTATGATACCATAAATCGTTGACATGTTTTATCCTTGTTGAGCTCCATAAATCTAATAAGAATATGTAAAAGTTAAAAACCTAATGATCCGCACCCTATAGTTATTAGTCATCACTCTATATGTGAAATTAGACTAATATAATACAATAATTATTACAATAGGTACCAATAATTATGATCTTGGATAAAATGAATTGTTTCTTTTTTTAGTAGATATAATTAAATAGGTATTTTATTATATATTATTTTGTTAAAAGAAACATTACCAATATAAGTAAATATAAAAATATATTTACATAGGTAAATAGCTATATTTACTAATTTTAACTTAATTATATTTAATACATTATATAGGTAATTTTATTATTATTTTAATTTTTTGCACCATAATATTAAATATAGTAACATATTATATAGTTATATTTAATATTTATATAATATATAAAAAAAAATAATAATAATACAATAATAGGTATAGATAGATATAATAATTTTAGAATATTAAAATAATATTGTATTTTTATTATCTTTATAACGGTTTAATAATCTTTATAAATATTTAGATTTGTATTTGAAATGGAAGATGAAGAATTTAATATTGGTTCTGAATCTGATGCAGACAGGAAAGAAACTCAAGTCGAAACCAAAATAACCATAAAAAATAAAATATTAAGTGGAGAATGTATTTTAGTTGAAAAACATGGCTCAAGTGTTGTATGGAAAACTTTTAAAAATGTAGTTAATAATGATGTAAATCATACATGTACAGGTTTTGTTGCTTGTGTTAAATGTTATATGCCATTTAAGTATAATTATAGTACTGGTACATCAACTTTAAGTAGACATAAATATCTAATACTAAATACAAAAAACGATGCACAAACCAGTATGAATTCATTTATTGTTAAAAAAACTAAAACAATTCCTGAAAAATTAAAATCGGAATGCATAGAGAAGTCGGTGAAGTTTTGTAGTTTAGACATTAGACCCATGAGTGTAGTTGATGGATCTGGATTTAAAGAACTTGGACAATTTCTAATAAAAGTTGGTAGTCAGTATGGAAATATAGATATTAAAAATTTATTGCCACACCCTACTACTATTACTAAGAACGCAATAAAAATAGCTGAAAATCATAGAAATGAACTTATTGAAAATATTTTGCCATTTATTCAAGAGAATTGCTGTGCCATGACTACAGATATGTGGTCTGATAAATATAAAAATCTGCACTATATTACTATTACTATTCATTATATTAATAGAAATTGGATGTTGCAGAAACATGTGTTACACACTGGTCAGTGGACCTTGACAGAAAAAAAAAAACAGCTGAAAATATTAAAAATTGTATTGGTAAATTTTTAACAAGTTTTGAATCTACTAAGTCCCAGAATGTCAATGATTTAATGAATAAATTTACATTTGTAACTGATCAAGGACCAAACATGACAAGTACAAATGGATTGGGATATTATAACCAATTAAATTGTTGTGCACACATGCTTAACACTGTATTGAGACATGTTTTCGATTCTAACTTTTTAGATGCAGAAGATGAAGAACATGGTAAAATAATGGAACCAATTACCAAACTTATGTCTGGAGCTAAAAATTTTGTGAAATATATTAAGGTTAGTGGTGAAATAAATAAACTATCAAAAGGTTTAAAACAAGAAGTGGAAACAAGATGGAATACAAGATTAACAATGCTATTTTCAATACAAGAGCAATGGGATGAAATTATAACACTATATGGTGAAGATTTTTGACGAATGAAATGTATAGATATTGATTTACTTAAAAAAGTTACTGATTTCCTTATACCATTTAAGACTGCTTCTGATCAATTGGAAGGAGATCTTAATCCTACATTACATAAAGTACTTTTATATAAAGCTGTTCTTGAAAAACACATTAATAAATATAGTGATTTGGAAGAAAACACATTAGATTCATTTGGTGATTTGAGTTCGACATCTTTAACTCAAAAACTTGGAGTCGGAGCTAAAGAAATGTTTTGCAAAAAATTTATAATAAACAAGACACATGAAATCGCCTGTTTTCTTTGGCCAAAATTTAAAAACCTAAAAATGGTACTCGAAGAAATTGAAAGAAAAAGGATTATTAACAATGTAAAATTAGAACTTCTTAAAATAGAAATGACTCTGAATGAAGGACACGTTGATAGTGAAACAATTCAAGATACTGTCCAAAGTAAATCTCAGTTTTTTGAGTGGGAAGATGACGTACCAAAGCCGACACAGTGATATGAACAAGAACTGGAAAATTATTGTAACGAGTATGTGGATTTAAATTTTGATACTAATATATTTGATTTTTGGAAAAGTCAAGGAAACAAATTTCCATTACTATCTCGATTAGCTCGCCAATTACTATGTATACCAGCATCTAGTGCAAGTAGTGAACGTGTATTTAGTTGTGCTGGTAGATTAATAGAAGAACGTAGAAGTAATTTAAATGGAAAAACCGTTGATTCACTTTCGTTTCTAAATTATTTTTTTAAAAAAACTGTTTAAATTATATGTTTTAATAAGTATGTAATTTTTATTATGAAAAATAAAAGATATTTAATTTCAATAAAAAAATATTTATAAATTATTACATACCCAATACCTATATATTAAATGCTTTATTTTTAACTTTAACAAAAGTTATATTCATACATAAAATTTTGGACTTTATTACAGCCATACTAAATATTAAATAGTAAACAATAGGCAGGTAATAGTATATTTGTATTATAATCAGAAAATTGTTTATATGCGAAATTGGCAATAAACAATATTACAGTAATCACTAATCAGTAATGAGTAACCATGTAACCATTAACCACTATAGTTCTTTTGTACTCTTAAAATATAATACAAATACGATTAAAAATTTAAAATATTTTCTCCCTTAGCCCCTTTTGAATTTCATAATATTGTTCTTTAAATTATTTTATTTTAATGTTATAAACATTTAAAAGTTTCTCATTGAGAAATTGATTGACTTTTTCTATCTAGTCTGATCCGATATTGAACAATAGTCTTTGGTCTGTGTTGAATTATATTTAAATCCGGTCCGGGTTTAAAAAATAATGTACAATACGGTCCTGGTTGGGCCGGGTTTAATATAATAATTTACAATTTGGTCCGGTTTGGGAAATTAATTTTTTTGTATGATTTGGTTTGATCCGGTCTTCTTTTTTGAGGACCGGACTGACCTCTACTACCTACAATTAATGTTGTTTAAAAATATCATGAAATATAACATTTTTATTATTTATCTTTTTTTAATTTTAATTATTAGTAATATATTTATATTTATTATATAAAAATAGACTGGTATCATATTTTTTTAAAATAAAGTTATACGAACCTATACGAAAATTATAACGTCAAAAAATCATACAATTGAATTAATGTAGTTATATTTTATTACTAGAGCACGGATTTGTATGCAATTATATATTATTTTATTATATATTCAAAGTAATGGCAAATTTTGATTTTGCATATTTTTGAATATTTTTGCATTTTACGGCAAAATTTGATTTTTACCTATTGAAGTAGAATTACATTATTTACTAGATTTAAAATATAAAATCGATGTCACATAATTTTTATAGGTACTCGAATTGGAGATCCAGATAATAAATTTCCTAGAATCTTTATAATTAATTTTTGTCACAAATTTATCATGTCGTGTTTATCGGAAGTTATTAGTTCAAAATTTCAAATGTTCAATTACTTTTATAAATAAACTATATCGTAATTTATCGATTTACTAATTACGTCTAACGATTGCCATTATTAACGACAGAGTTTCACTGAAAAAAACTAGAGATGCATTTAGTTATATATTACCTACAATAAGTCAATAAATACAAATATTTAATATTTCAAATACATTTATTAATTATAATATACGTAATATAATTTATAATTTTTTATGACTCAATATAATTTATTTATATTATAATAAATGTAAATAATTATAATATTATATATTAGGTATATTATTGCATAATTAATATTACATATTATTGTAAAAGTATGTAGTAAATGTTTCTCTAATTTTGTTAGCATTTGTTGTTGGTCTGCGAGATACTACTTCTAAAGGCCTAATTGCACAGGAATCCTGTACACCCTGTCTCCATGATCCTTCTTGAATTAAAATACCGTTGTCATCATACGTATCAAATGTACCCGGTGGAGCATAAATATGTTTGGAATTACTTTTTCTAATAAAATTGTGTAATAATATGCATATCATAGTCAAAAGTGTAACTTTTTTTGTGCTTAATGCAATTGGTTTTCTAAATATTCGAAACCTCGATGCTAATATCCCAAATGTGTTTTCAACTAACACACGTGAACTTGATAGTTTTTCATTAAATACTCGTTTCTCAGATCCAAATTCATGATTTCCTGGATAAGGCTTCATAATGTGTGTACTTAACGCAAATGCACCGTCACATAAAAAAACATAAGGCAATGGTTCGTGTGATCCAGACAAAGGACACGGGGTCGGCAAATTCAATTTATTGTCAGTAATTTTCTGCCATAATACACTATTCCGTAAAACGCCACCATCACTAATCCTTCCTTGGCTTCCTATGTCAGCGAAAATAAACTGATAATTACTATCCACCACGGCTAAAAGAACAATACTGAAAGTCCTTTTGTAATTGAAATAGTATTATACTCCTGTATGAGCAGGGCATTGTATCGTAATGTGTTTTCCATCCATTGCTCCAATGGCATGTGGAAAGTTTTCACTGAATCCTTTTTCTACATTTACCAATCTTCTTTTGTGGATGGCATCTATAAAAAAAAAATTTTTTTTTTATTGTTATTGTCTTTTCGTCTTTTTTGACGAACAAAATCAAAGTGTGGTAATTGGTTCTGTATACAATAAAGAAATTGAAAGTGAGATAACTGAGGATAGAGCAAATATAACAGAGAATACGAATACAGTAGTTCCTGAACAACTAAACTCAATGCCTTCACGGCCAAACCAAATATTCGACGTCGTTGTATCCCTCCTGAGCTTCAAGAGGCAGGAAATCAAATGAAAGAAGCATTTAACATGTTAAAGAATGTAATTACGAAAAGAACTAATGATAAAGAAGATGATGATGATGAGTATGATCTGTTTGGTAAAATATTGGCGAAAAAGATAAGGAAATTATCAGAACATGAGCGAGAGGTATTTATGTACGAGATTGAAGGTATGTACCTGAACAAACTGCGTAATGTAAATTCCATGGCTACTTATTCAAATACCTTATCTACTGAAAGTTTGGGTACACCATTATCAGCTTATTCAACCCGTACATATCATAACAGGGCTTCCTCTAGTATTTCATCATATTCTGAATCGACATGTCAGACTTATCCACTAAATTTTGAACAACAATATTTGAATAAAATCATGCTCAAAGGAAAAAAAAATACATCTGTAAATCATGGTCAACGCATTGAAGAAGAAAACATTTTAAATCGAGCTTTTTCAATGATAGATTAAAATAACCACAAAACAACTATTATACAAATTATTTCATTGAATGTCATAAAAGTTAAACATACATTTTTTTTTTATTTTTTAATTGAATATATTATATGCAGGTTAATACTTACATGTATAAAAAAGTTGTAAATATATTGTATTTGATTTGATTTAAAGACATATTTAAAAGTTTTATAACTTTTATTATTATATAAATTATTATATTATTTAATTATTATTATATGCAAACAGTTTTTACCTTAATTTGATCCTGTAAAACTTCATTTAGGGCTGTATAGACTTCAGGAACAATTCTTGATATAATTTCACTAGATACTTTAAATAAATAGTGGAGACTTCTAAAACTATCCCCAGTGGCCAAATATCTTAAAGTAATCGCAAAGCGTACTTTTATAGGTATCGCCAATCTGCAATGTGTATCTTTTTTAGAAATGATTGGTGATACTTTACTTAATAAGTATTCAAAATCTGCAGTAGTCAGGCGAGTTAAATTTTCGAATTCCCCAGAAGGCTCTAAAATTAATTCTGAAAACTGATTTTCAATGGTTTGTCTGCAACAAACATAATTTTCAATAGTATATTTAGTACTTATTTGTAAATAAATTATTACAATATTATAAACTAATAATGTTTTTTAGGTACATATAATTATTATTATACGCATATAATAAACGTACAAAAGACTAAAAGTTTTTATTATATAAGTAGTATATAACACTATACGATTACTTACGTTGTTCTATTTCGATGAATATTTTTCATCTACCATCTTCTTCTTTTCCAAGGCTTCTTAATTTTTTTTTTGCAAAATATATTTACATAATTATAATATGCAAATACACAATATGCTGTAGCAGCGGCAACCTCGATATCATCCATGTTCACTCAAAATTTAATACCAAACAAAAAATGCGAGGGCCTGTAGCATTAGCCTGTTTACATTAAGACTAATTAAAGTAACTAAGGTACTATAATTTTAAATTTAACATAAAGAATTTACTAATAAGTTTTTTTTTTTTTTTGTAAAGTATACATTTTATTTTTATGATAATAACTATTTTAAAAATATAATCTTTTTTTTTTTAATTAAAAATGTTGTTCATTAGTATAAATGTTAAGTTTATGTTTATTTATGCTTTAAAGTATTTTAGTTTTTTTTTTTTTAAGGAGTAGGTACAAATAAAAGGTATACCTACAAATAATGTTATTTATTTTAAAAGGTTTTAATATTATATATATATTTTTTAATGAGTACAAAAAATGAGTACCTAATAATACCTATATCTAATTTAATTATACTATTTAATTATATTTATTTAATTATTCTTTTTACTTGGTCACTTTTTACAGTATTCAAGTGAAACATTGTCACATGATCACTTTTTACTAAAATTTTAAGTTGGTAAATTTACGATTTACTAATTTAACAAAACATTATGATTTAAAATTTAGTACAATAATGGTAAGTTTATTATTCCGGTTTTATTAATATTAGGTTTTTAAACATTAGTTAAGTTTTGGATTTTTAAAACGATATTAAACATTCAAATTACCTTTTCTCAAAACTACAAAAAAACACTTGGCCAGTTTTGGCATGATGGCGATGACATCATTGTAAAACCAATACATTCTTTGCTTCGCTTAGAATATAAAATAAAAATATTAGTTTTCTCAAATGTATATTATTGAAATATATTAAAAATTAAATCCATAATATAACTTTAATAAATTATTATATTTATAGGTTTATTTTTAGAAAATATTAGAATCATTGTATATGCATCTAGTGCAATATTATAACTTTTGTTTTTTTTGTTTTGTGTTATAGTTATCAATTTAATAAATTTAAATTATAAAAATAAGCTATACAAATTTAAAAATATTACAATAATAAAATTAAATATGGTAACTTAGATAAAGAAGATTAGCAACTACAATATTCTCTGGGTGGATGTTCTATTAGGAAAATAAATAAATGTATAAACATATTTTACTATTTTAAATTTAATTATTAAAAAAATTATATTACCTCTTTTGTCAGTCGGAGCATTGTGGATTTCCATTAATGATCATGTATAAACATATTATGATCAAGACATAGTAATAACAACAAACAATAACATTCTTAGTTAGGTATGGTAAATCTTTTTTTTATATAATTAAGCCAAATCTAATACACTCTCTTGACAATGACAAATATTATAATTTCTATTTCGAATATTAATAAATAGATAAAAAAAAACACGAGGAACGTGTCCGCTGGCATCTTGTTCATCCCAATCACCGGCGTGGCCTACCATGGGGATGGATTGAAAAATCTCTACTCCATCATAATTATTTCTTTTTAAGACGTATAATATAAAAATTAAACAAAAATGGACGTTCACTCTACGGTGTCCAAAAATCGACAGAAAACATATTTTCACTTCGTGAAAACCGAACTATATATTTTTAATATCAGTGGCAGTGATCGTGAAATGAATTAACGATAGGAAAAGCACCGCGTGGGGGTACCTCATTAAGAAGCCGTTCATTCACGATCGTTATATAAATATATCTAATTAATTTTAATTAGGAGGAAATGTGTTATGGGGAATCGACGTCAAAACCTATGGTTAATATTTAAATACTCTTTAAAGTACTACTCTTTTCGTGGGATATAGAGAAAATCGTGCTCATTCTCATAAATGTATTAACTCAAAAATTATAAAAATTGAGTTACGATCTTCTTCGCTGCAGGTATCGATATATTGTTTGATATTCAAATGTCCTTTAAAAGGTATCATTTCTTCATCTATATTAACATTCCTTTTTATATTTAATACTCGTAGTTCACAACGTTTTTTTTATAGAATCAAACATTGGTCTAACTTTAACAAATTTATCAGTATTATTTTTATTAATTTTTAAATTATCAATAACATGAAAATTTGTCCTTAGGACAAAAAATCTATTTCTGTATACATTCATTTTCAAAATTATATTCCAATACATCCTAATTCTTGGAAATTTTGTACAACCCATTATAATATGAAGGCTTATAAATATTTTAATTTCTCTTATATCAGTATTTTTCCAAGGTTAACCTTTTTGTAATGCATAAATGTTAGTGTGTTTAACCATTAATTCATAATCAGCATCACAATAATATTTTGAAAAATATGTAATTTGAGAATTTATAATATCAAAACTATCAATTTCTGGTTGTACATCATCAATTGGTTGCAAATTTAAGTTTAAAGTGGAAAATAGACTCCTTTGCCATTTTATATCATTTTTTTTTTTTCAGTAAAATTAAGACCACTAATTATTGTGTTTTGTTGCATGTTAGTTACTGCTTCAACGTTGCTAACATTTTCTTCTAACTCCATTTCTTCAAAATTTTCAACATCAAATTCATCCAATAAATGTTCTAGTTCTTCGATTTGAAAATTATCTATCGGTATACATAAATTAATACAAGTTTTTGATTTTATATAACATAAAACAATTATATTACCATTGTTAGCCTGTGCATTGATCTCATTTCCAATGTCATCATCACTATCCAAATCATCAACTTCAAAAACATTATTTAATCTTACCTTATACTTCTTACGCGATTGATGTGAGCAACGACATATCGTTTTTTCAGATTTCCAAATGATCCTGTGAAGGATGTCCAATGTTTATTTTAATTTAAACATTATACTATAATTGTGTTGCTTTTTTCTCTATTTCAATTTTTACAATTAATTTTTGAAGGTGTTCTTCTTGGATTAAAGCTTTCAATTCAAAATACTTCCCAACTGCAGATACTACTATACTTGCAAAAAAACACAGACCATGTTCAAAACATTTTGAATGTAAAATTTTTAATAATTTTCAAAAAAAATAAGGCTTTTTACATAATATGTCATGCCAACTTTATTTGAAAGTAAGTGATTGGATTAATTTATATACAATTACTCAGAATAATTATAATAATTTCATTAGATATACCAATATATACTGAAACAGGTACACAGTCATCCATGGTTGATACTGAAAGTCTTGCTGAGAGTGACGATATAACTGTACATTGTTCAACACCTGTTATGAATAAACATTTTTCCGTTATAATAAAAATCTGATGTTAACTTAAAAACCGTATATTATAAATCTTATTTTTGTTTAGATTTATCTATTAGTCAATTCTCAACAATGTCTGACGTTTCAACTTCAACGGATATTTTTTGTGCTTCAACCAGCTCTCAAACTCCAAGTTATTTATCAGTTAAAACTCCAAGGAAAGGAGTTATTTAAACTTTGTAAAAACCTCGCTATTGTATCTTTAGATGCAGAATATACTAAACCTAAACTGCATGTGATACATAATAATACAAAGATAACTTGTTTTATTTATGACTTTATAGATATGGTCGTACTTTTACAGTTGTAATACGTTATAACAAATTAATGATAGTTCCAAAAATGATTTTATTGCCTTTTTACCAGAAGATAGTGATAAATATTATACGAGTTACAAGTAATTTTAAAATATCTAATAGTTCAGAGGGAGAAAACACGTTAGTAAATTTAATATAATATTATATTTTATAAACCAATGTTACGATTTTACATATTATTATTACCTACTAGTTATTAATATTTTATTGGTTTAGAGATATTTTAGGTGGTCGTCGAATTATAAATATTGAATACTTTTTTAAAAGTTTACAATCAATAAAACATAATAATTATTTTAATTGTACTATAGCAAACCTTATTTTTAAATCAGAAATCCGAAAAGGTTTTTTTTCTGAATTTCATTTTGAATGTAATATGTGCAATACAAAAAATATTATTTATTCTGAACCGCTGCAAGATTTAAACAATTCTCTATCTATCAATGCTGCTATTGCCACAGCAGTTGTAAATACTGGACAAGGTTTTTCTAATTTAGAACAATTCTCTACTATATTAGACATGCCTTGTATGAGTAATAGGACATATCAAAAATACCACGAGTACATAGCTAAAGAAACTGAAAAAACTGCATGGGAATCGATCGAGTTGGCTGGAAAAGAAGAAAGAAGACTGGCAATTGAAAATGGTGATGTAAATGATGATGGTACACCTATGATTACTGTAGTAGCAGACGGTGCATGGTCAAAACGATCTTATAAACACAACTATAATGCGTTATCTGGTGTTGTGAGTAATTTAAATAATATTAATAACTATTTCACAAATGTACGAAATTACATTGTATCGGTAATTATTTTATTACTTGTATTTTGTCCTATAGGCTTGTATTATAGGTTATCGTACAAAAAAAGTTTTATTTATTGGAGTACGAAATAAGTATTGTAGTATTTGTCAAAAATCTAATGTCAATAATAAAGACACACCAGTACATTTATGTTACAAAAATTGGGAAAGTACTAGTACAGCCATGGAAGCCGATATTATCGTTGAAGGTTTTCTCCAAAGTATATCAACGCATAATTTTATTTACAATAAATTAACAAGTTGACTGCCACGGTATTTTTATTGGTTGTTCTCTCATTGCCATGAGCATCATATACGGGACACAGCGGTTCTTACCCCCATTGCCATGAGCACACATAGAGATGCTCACAATATTTTACATTTATTTTCGTGAATTTTTATGATACTTCAATTATAATGAGTTTATTATAATTTTCATAAAAATTACTATATAACCATGTTTTTAGCACTGAAGTATTTTAATTCATCATCGTCTGAATAATTAAATGAATCATCCGAAAAATGTAATGCGTCATAAATTTCTTCAGGATTCATTTTAATTTATATTATTGTATTAGAAAAAAACTTCATAATTTTAACGAAAAACAAAAGTATGATTAAACATAAGCATGTGGGTAACATGCAGTCGTGTCTCGTGTGCATACAATATGATGCTCATTGAAAAATTAAAAAAATTCGTTACAATAGGCCATGAGCATCATATTTATCTCTCACTTCAAAACAAGGTATGATACATAAAAATCGATTCAATTATCGATTTTTTCAAAAAAACCAGTGTGGCAACCGGTAACATAATTATCATTTATAGCGTGGCAACAAACGAAATACGTATGAGCACACTATATGATGCTCATGGCAGTCAACAAGTTAATAGGGGATGGTGATTCAAGCGTCCTTAAAAAGATATATTTGGCAAAACCATATGGATATGATCTTCAAGTATCAAAAATTGAATGTACAAACCATATACTAAGAACTTATTTAAATAGACTTAGAGATATAACAACTCGACGTAAAAGTTCAAATGTTAGTGCTGTTCCGGGAATATTAAGAAAAAATTTAAAAAACAATGGGGCAGTTCATATAGAAAATGAAATATTGGATATGCCACTTGATAAATTTAATAAACAAAAAGTAGAATTTCTTAAAAAATTAAATCTCACTCAGGAACAAATTGTTTTATTAGAACGAAAGACTGTAGGACAGTCAAATTGCGATGAATGGCGTAAAGAACGAAAATTAAGATTGACTGTATCCAACTTTGGTAAAGTTTCTAAACTTAAGCCAAATACTTCTCGTGCTAATAGTGTGAAATATATTTTATATGAGTTGTTCCATGGTAATGCTGCTACAAGGTTATTATTAATCATTTTTAATGTTTTTTTTATATATTATAATTCTTAATTTTGCATTGTACTTACAAATATTATAATAATAACTGATAAGTGTTAAATATTAATAATTTATAGTTTTAATTGCTATTTAGATATGGTATCCAGAACGAAACTTAGGCAAAAGATTGTCTACAAACTATGATGGGTGTAAATGTAAATATGTAATTCCATGTGGACTTTTTGTAGACAAAAAATTTAATTTCTTAGCGGCTAGTCCAGATGGTTTAAAGTTTAATTGATGATAATTCTATAGTAGAAATAAAATGTCCAGCATCAATAAAATATTTCACACCGAATGAAACGTTCGAAAATAAAAAATTGAAATTTATGACTTTGAAAGACGGAGAATTGAAATTAAAAACATCACACGATTATAATTATCAAATACAGAGACAACTCCATATTACAGAACGACAATATTGTTATTTTATTGTATGGACACCAAAAGGTATGGTGTTGAGTTTGTAGTATCAACTAATTTTGACTTTATTTTTAATTACTTGTGTATAATAACCATAAAAATAACTAATATTTTATTACCTATGATATACTCATATTATTTGTATATAATGAAATAATTTAATATTTATACAGGCATAGTAATAGATAAAATAACAAAAGACAACGATTTCTGGACGAAAATTGAACCCAGTATAATAAAGTTTTATATGGAATGTTTACTTTCTGAACTTCTTGACTCCCGATTTGATCGAGGTTTTCTTTTGAGGACTGGTTTATGAATGTATTTATATTAACAATTATATTATATTGACAATTTATATTTACACTATTTACAATATATTATGACAATAATTTAATATTTTAATTTAAGTTAATATTATTTTTTTATCTAAAGCCAAACAATGAATTATTATAGATATACGAGTATTTTATAATTGTTTAAATTAAATTTTACACATGTGATTTTTTTTTTGTGTAGTAACATTGTAACATTTGTATGTGTTGTGTGTAATTATTTATTTCGAAGTGTAGAATGTATTGGTTTTACAATTATGTGTTTCTTCTTTTTTTGTCTGTAGACACTTTTTCGACCAGAAATAATGCTCCGATTTTCACTTATAATAAAATTATTATGATTGTAAATTTTTAAAGGTTAATAGTTGATACAAATATTGTTTAATATTATTTTTAAAAAAATCAGTATTATACCTAGTTTAACAATAAATTGTATTATATATTTATTTTAGTTGTAAAGAATTATTTAAAATTTATATAGATATTTAAATAGTTTTATTTTGATATTTAATATAGTTTCATGACAAATAAAAATAACGAAGTTATAATATATTAGTATTATAAATTTATAATTGTTTTTTATTTAAAAAAAATTGTTTATACATTTTTTGATGGAAATTTATTTTCCGTGTTCGATGCATTCATAGTAAAATTTATTGCAAAATAATTGAATATAAAATCGTCAATAATAAAAGTACAAAATGGATACAACGAATAATAACTGGTTTTATTATATGTAAACAATATGGGCATTGACTATGGCTGGGTAATGTTGGGAGGGTGAACGATAATTACACTCACACTAATGATCATTTACTTCTCACACAACAGTGCGTAACACAAAAAATGTTAGAAATTGCCTATACATGACTCCTATGAACAGGGCCGGCCCAAGGTACGGGCGAACCGGGCGTCAGCCCGGGGCGTAAAATTTTCAGGGGGCGCAAAATACTCAAAACCAATTTTAAATATTATGTACAATTGTAAATTTTAAAATTTTATATTAATACCTAATATTTTAAACTAATTTATAAAAATTATAAAGTCAAAAATAAAATATATTATAATATGAACTATGGTTTTATCATGCACCTACCTAAATATAAAAATAAAATATACCTATACTCTATGTTCATTCAAAGTTTTGTGCGGTTTGTAATTGTAGATCTATGGCCATGTGGTCTTTTCCCATAGATATAGGTATTACGCGCTACGATTACACAGCATAATCATGTCCATGTGTTTAATATTATTTAGATTAAATAAATTTATATCTTGTCTATAAAGTACTTATGGGTACTGGGTAGCTTAAAGAATTATGATGACAATTCCTGTGACAACTGCAAGTTGCGAGAGAAGTTTCAGTAAATTGAAGCTCGTAAAAACATATCTGAGATCAACTATGACTGAAGAACGTTTAAAATATTTAGCTTTGATAAGCATTGAAATGACATTGTTTCAAAATTAGATGTCAAAGAAGCAATTCAAAATTTCGCTGATTTAAAATCAACAAAAAAATGTTTTTATTAAAAATATCTATATTAATTATATTTTTATTGACTAGTTTTACTAAAATACTATGTTTAATTTTTTTTATATAATATTTGTAATTAAACTTCTTTAATATAACATTATTATAATTATATTAATATAAAAATATTAATAAAATTTTGTATAAATAAATAAAATCTGTTTGAATTTTGAAATGTAATACATATTTTAAATTAGGTATTCATTAAAAAAAATTAAAAAATTTTCCTACCTAAAAACATAATTAATTAAAACATTGTTTTATAGAAAAAATGGTTAAATAAATTTTAGGGGCGCTTTTGGATATTTTGCACGGGGCGCCAAAATATATCGGGCCGGCCCTGCCTATGAAACTGCGGGTATCCAAGAGCCTTAATGACAATGAGTTTGCCGTCAATTGCCCCTACACATTGTGGAAAATTCCATTTAGTATTAAATCCGTTAATTATTTTTTTCCCAGTCTGTTTTCTTCTTGGTTACCTTAAACAAATATACAATATAATATATTATATATATATAACATATATATACATACATTCCTTGCTAAAGTATATTTTTTTTTAGAACCTGAATGATGAATTACTAGTTCACAATGAAAGTGAAACCACTGATACCTGTGGTACAACTACTTCACAGTATACCACACAGTTGTAACATCAAAAAGGCTTATTAGTAATGAAAATTACATTTCATCTAAAAAACCAAAAAATAATGACACACTACGAGAGGCATTGGACACATTAAAAGAAGTTCGTAAAAGTGTACTAGACAATGAGTTCACTGTTTGGCCAACAAATTGGTATTCAATTAAATAAGTTGCCATTGAGAAAAGCCATTGAAATCCAACAGAAAATTCAAAATATATTAGCAGAAGTTAGACTAAATGAATTAAGTAGGCTAGATACTAGCATCAATAAATCAAATACGGGTTTATCTCATAATATGCATTATGCTGAACAAAGCTTTGGAGATTACCATGGTAATGCATCCATCCAAGAGGTAACATTAGAACACGACTATGATAATGATATACAAGAGTCATCCGAAGAAGTAGAAGTAGAAATGACACATTTCACTAACTGGTGAAATCAGCATATTTTTATTTTTATTATTTGTGATATACCTACAGCAATTATGTTTTTTTATTTTATAGATGTTATAAGTATAAATAAAATGTTTTTTTTTTTTTTTTTTAATAACATATTTTAAATTTATTATGATGTACTTTAATGTACCAAAGTGATAGT
>JAIUCT010000061.1:379216-427870 GCA_021307375.1 Tetraneura akinire
ATATTTTAAATTTATTATGATGTACTTTAATGTACCAAAGTGATAGTTATTTTATTTATGTTGTTTTAAATTTATTTGTTTTTAAAAAATAAATTATTAATTGTTTCTTTATTATGCCATCAATATGTTTAAATTGTACTTAGATATCAGTCTTTATTACTTGTATGAAATCCTTCAAATGGTCATATATAACTTCTAAGAATTCTACTAAAAAAGTGCTAATTGTAATAACGATAATTTGTGATTTGCGCCTCAGGTGGTCACACTGATGCAATTAAAATGAGCTTATCGTGAAGTTCACGAAGTAATCCATTAGTAAACCGAGTTTCATAGTGATACGACCAATATTTTTGGCTGAGCGTATTTTTGAATTTAAGTGTTTTGTTCGTGACGTCGAAAAACGTGCGACGAAAAAATTGAGCAAAGAATCGTAATAAAATTTCTCGTGAAATCCGGCGAAAAACAGTCAGTAATTTTCCAAAAATTAAAACACGTGTTTAAAAACGAGTGTCTGACACAATCACGTGTATACAAATGGGCTGCGCGTTTCTCTGCAGGTCGTGAATAGGTGGTAGATGATGCGAGGTCAGGTGCTCCCAAAATCGTGCGCACTAGGCAAAATGTCGAGTGTTTGAGTGTGTTGGTGCGTTCTGATCGACGCCTAACTATTCGAATGTTGTCGACCGAACTAGAAATTAATAAAGAGACAATTCGTCAGATGTTGCACGACGAATTATCGATGCGCAAGCTGTGTGCAAAGCTTGTTCCGAAGGTGTTAACGGAAGAGCACAAAGAGTTGCGCCTTTCGATTTGTGAAGACTTCGTGGACCGCATTCGGAGCGAAGGACGTGACTGGATGAATTCAATAATTACGGCAGATGAAAGTTGGGTGTATCAATATGATCCGGAGACTCGTAGACAGAGTAAGCAGTGGGTAGAAGAGAGGGGAGAACGCCCCACGAAAGCCCGGATGTCTCGAAGCCAAATCAAGACAATGCTAATTTGTTTCTTCGATATTAAAGGCATTGTGTACCGGGGATTTGTCCAACAGGGTCAGACGGTGAACACAATGTTGTACATCGAAGTTTTAAAGAGATTATGTGCACGAGTTTCTCGTGTGAGACCTGAATTAAACCAAAACGGTTGGATCCTCCATCATGACAATGCGCCGGCACACAGGGCACTTGCAGTCCAGCAGTTTTTGACCAAAAAAAATATTGTAACGCTCCCCCACCCACCATACAGCCCTAATCTGGTTCCACTGGACTTCTGGCTATTTCCAAAGTTGAAGGAACCAATGAAAGGACACCGCTATGATGATTTGAAGGACATCCAAGGTGCTGTGACGTCAACATTGAACAACTTCACTTCGATGATTTTTTGGGGTGCTGCCGAAAATGGGAAGAACGCTGGAACAAGTGCATCAGGCTCAGGGGCGAGTACTGTGAGGGTATGGATGGATAAATTTGTGTAAATAAAAAAAAAAATATTAAAATGAAAAATTCTCGTTATTTAATTGCCACACCCTCGTACGATTGAGAACGTTTTACCTTTTTAGCTATACGATTGAAAACGATGTCGGCAGATCAAAGAAACAATATTTTGTACCTTAATTTCAAACGATTGAGAACGATATTTCTAGCGACGCGACATTGCCATTTATCTTAACTTTTAGTAATAATTTTCGTAGTGTCTAGAAACCCGGGCGTCCGTGTTTTTTATGCGTACCCGAACGTCCGTGTTATCATTTGATCAATGCGTACCCGAACGTCTGTGTTATCAATGCGAAGACGTCCATCATCATTCCACTTTTTTTGACACACTATTGTTCTTATTGCACAATTAGGTACTATCCGCACCAGTATCAAAGATGGACTATGTTTTAGGTATTAGGTTTAATATATTTATTTCGCGATAAAGCGAGCGGAGCCGGTAGGCGAAGGAAGCTATCCCCACTCATAAAAACCATGCGATGGCCGATTACAATTTTAATCTTAAGCTGACAAACAACGTTGCATAAAAGTTAGCAGGTAAGAACGTTCTGAATCGTGCTGTTAAAAAAGGTACGTTACATTGCTGTTATGGTAATGACTAATGACTTATTATTATTTTAATAAAATATATAAAATCATTTCTTTTTCGTTTCTTTTGTAATATTTGATAGGAATAATTTAGGATAAAATAAATTTGTTGGCTGTAAAATATAAAAACGAAAAACGATTATGTAAATAAATTGCATATAAATGCAATACATTTATTAATTAAATATTTATAATGATAATTAGTATTTATACAATGTTATAAATACGTTTGGACACATCGCGTATATTAATTTTAAATTATCTATAATGATAATTTTGGTAATTAATACTGATATTTGTCACCTCTAATACAGTGACCGTAGCTTAGGTTTCTTGTACCACAAAATTTAATACATGCGACACTGAGAAATAAAAACAAAAACAAAACGAACGTCGCCAAGAGTCGAAAATATTATAATACTATAGACCATACAATTTTCATCTATGTTGTAAATATAAAAATAAATAGTAAAATTAGGTGATGTTTTGGCAAACTTAGTATAATTTAATTTATAATAAAAGAATGCTGGATGAATTTCTACTGCGTTCCAGTAGAAATAAATGACATACACGTATAAAATACATAATAAATATAATTCATAAACTTGCAATTTATGTAATAAACAATTAATATCATAATATAAACACTGAATAAATATAAAATTATAGTGATATTAAAATAATATTAAATCACTGTAGGGCGAATTACGGAACATCAAATAAATGAACAGTAAGGCCGTATTAGAAGATGGCGATTCATTTTTAAATATTTTCATTTTAGTCGTATCGAAAACAAATATAGGTAATATGGGTAGGTAATCAAATAAATTTTAGTTTTGCATTGTCACACCTGTATTTAAATTGTTATTTATTGGACCACTTACTCTAAATACGGCCCAGTGTACATCTTTCTTACATTATACATACTATCTTACTTAAAACATTCAATAAGGACATCAATGAATACATTAATTACAATGTTTTAACCTAAGAATAATTAATGGATCCATAAAAAACATTTAAATTATAATACTGCCATTTAAATTTACACTTTGTATGGCCATCGTGAATTCATAACGTTAGTTTTCTCGCATTGTATTTCATAACATAACTGAGTGTTAATCATATAATCAGTTACAATAATTGATTTAAATTTTAAAACTTAAGCATTTCCGTTTTTATTATTTACTGATTGTTCAGTCTTGACATTATAAAATGAACAATGTTCATATCGTCATCAATCATGTGAGACAAAAGAGCATAGATCAATTTTAAAAATAAAAATGTTTTTACAAATGCATATTTTACTTAGCTTAACGTTAGCAACATAGTATTATCGTTAATTTGTTTTAACGAATCTAATGTTATACGGGTCATCGCATAATTCTGGATATCTTTCTGTGTCTCGAATATATTCACCATCAAATCCAACGGCGTATCCCGATTTCAATATTTCGTCTATTTCGGCTACCGACCAATCTTTATTGGTTGGAAGGCCCAGTCTTAACAGGTCTCTTTCTCTGTGCCATGCCTTTCGCATGACTGATGTTTTGGCATGATGCAGTAATCGTTGTTTTTCATGTTCTAACGTTGTACCGTATCGTAAATTTATCACCGTATCTATGCAGTGTATTCGAACATCCACCATCTGGAAAAAAAAAAAATGTTTTATGAAATATTAGAAAATTCTTATTTTTCGAATTTATCAAACTTTTTTGCATAAATATATGAAAAATCCTCTTAATATAAAAATTAAATAATAATAAGAAATATTATTAAAAATAATAATTATTAAAAGGCCATTCATTTAAACTATACTCTGTTCAACATAAGAAACGTAGTCGGCGGTCGACTTCACTTCTGAGCATAGACGTGACCGCAGTTTATGCGATCTTGAACGCCGATGACGACGGTAACGTCATATAGTCTATTGTTGGCAAGGCAGGTGAACAGAATAATTTAAAATGCATTAAAAACCTAAACTATTAAAACCTAAACTTTTGTCAATGATGTGATGTGTTTATCATGCTATGTCCGCCATTGCTAGTTGGTAATGGCTGCAAATGGGTTAGGTAGCTTTCTTATGTTAAACAGAGTACCTATATATTAACTACTATTGAATATTGATAATTATGAATTTATTTTTATAAAACAAAGGCTTGGTAATAATAAAAACTACACACTCATAAATATAATTTTATTAAATTTCTACCTTTCCGGAGTTATTATCAGATTCCTTTTCGTGGAAAGTGGTGTTCATTTGTGAACCAAACCTCTTTAGTTGTGCCTTATCTTCATTAGCATGCCAAATGTCTTTTTTCACAAAGTAATAAGCATCTTGTTGAGCACCGTGCATTACCAAACTGAAGGGTAACAGAAATGTGTCGTTCAATACCGATGTGAATACGTCTTTGTAAATTGGATTAGCGTTAGGAACACTTTGTACAATCACTCGACCATCGAACGATCTAGATATATGAATGCCATTTCCAAAAAGTGGTGTCAATGACGCTCCAGGTTGAATTCCGTGTGCTTTTGGTCCCCTATCCACATTTTCCTCCAAATCGTTCATATAGAATGTCATCCACATTGGATCGAAATATTTAGGTTTTTCTTTGAATGAATTAATTATTGGATCAGCATGTGTTTTAGATTCTGGGAGGGATGTAAGCTTTCGTTTGTTCAACAATTTAGTCAAATGATTGAAATACACTGACGTTATATCCAAAGGCATATTACCGAGACTCGTAGACATCGATGGTAATAAGGACGGGAATGTCGATATGGATTGAGGCATCTGAGGCATAAGTAATTTTAAATCATAACCGACTAATGATAACCAATATTTTTCATCTAAAAATAATCATTTTTAATTAATATATAAGGTACAGTTTTCAAATCCTAAATAATATACAGAGTGATTTTTTTTTATCAAGCGTATAACTAGTAGTAATTAGTATAACTTCAGTTCACTTGATACTTATTAATACTGGTAATTGATGATTGATATCGAACTAAATATCGATTATGTTGTGAAATCATCTAATTATCGATGAAAATGGAAGATATTACCGCATACTCCCCCCATCAATATTTTAAAATGTTAATTACTTTCGAAATATTAGTCGGACTTCCATTACCTGTACGTCTAAAATTTTATAGAAATACATTCTTAAATAATTTACTATTTAAAATATATGTTACCATATGAAAATCAAAAGTTGATAGTGTTTTATTATATAAGGGATGAGGGTAGAAATTTTATGTGTAACAATAATTAAAATAATTGTTTTTCAAAAACTACTTAAGTAAAGTTATACATTGGAACATGATAAAAAGATCACTCTGTATTGATATAACATTTATTAATAATTATGAATATAAAACCTATTTGTGTTGTAAATATGAAATTGTATTATTTTTATGTATGTGTACATACCTTTTAGGTATTGTCGGGTGGGCATAACATTAATGGGATCATTGCCATTGAATCTATACAAATGTAATTGTTGAGGCTCTGTTGCTCGTGCTAGCATACCTTCCCATTGTGGTGACATCCATTGTCCAACTAACGGATCATAAACTTTTCCATTTGGCATATGAACTAATGATGTAACCTATATTTTTAAAATCATTTTTATAAATTAAAAATAATAACTTCAACATATTTTACTTCATTTATGTAAAAATATTTTATCTTGAAAAAGCATAAATTAATAATCGTTTATTATTATTTATTAAACCTTTTGTGTTCACTGATATTTTATAAATATAGTAGAACATAGACTATAAGTCAGGGATTCCCACCTTTTTTACTTGGTAAGACACCTGGTCAATTTATAAATTTTCACGGCACATAAATTCGAAATAAATAAATAACATAAATAATAATCAGTATATTTACGAACAACTTTTAAATTTTTAACACTTGAAGTTGATTCTTTAATATTAATTTCAATATTTATATTATTTTCATTCAGCGATATCATCCATTAATTTAGGTTTTTTATTAAAAATTTATCCATTTTTAAATTAAAATACAATATTTCTTGAGCAAAAACTACACGTAATGATTACACATACTACAACCACACCACGCTATACTGAACAGTATTCTATATTATATTATGGGGAAATTACAAAATTTCCGTCTAACTGTAAATTGTATAGAGGTAATCATGTACGTTTAAAACTGTCATTAAAGGCAATTATTGATTATTAACGATTTTCTGTACAGGTATAAAAAAAATTCCTATCAGATACAATTAATATATTTGTAAGATTTTGTAATGTAAAATTAATGTAAAAACTAAAATTATATTGTGAAATATAGTAAACACACATAATATAACAAAATTTTTCCGCCACATTTATGTGCTGTGGCACGGCGGTTGGGAATTCCTGCTATTAGTTTTGATTAGACGGTGACAACGACTATTTCTCATTATTTTACAATTGAATGAGGGGGATAAAATGCGTACTCCATTAAGGTTATCCTTCTGATGTTTATGATTTATCGCAATAAAGCGATATTATTAAACATAATGATGAAAAGAAGAAAACACTAAAAAATTAATCTTCAACCGAATAGATGACCGGCTGACAACAAATGTATGACTCCACTTTTCAAAATCATATAAATTTTAAGAGTTTTAATGAATTAAAACTTATATAGGTATGTATTGTGTAAAAAATTGAAACTTGAATGTTATTGTAATAATTACTCATATGTAAATAAAGCAAAATTTAATACATAATACATAAATGTAATATTGTTATAAATATTAAAGAAAAAAGGTCATGGGGATCTATCTCCTTATCCCCTTCCACCGTTTGACCATTATTGTGGTAAAATATGAAATTGAATTCTACTCAATTTTTGAGTTTGACAAAATTATACGGTATACTCGTATTTTTTGTATTATTCAGATAAAATATATTCCAACATTAAGGGGTTTTCATATTATTATATTCTAAATCGAATAATTTTACCTGATCCAACAGTCCTCCGCAAAAATCAATTGGTAAATATAAATATGGATTAGAGTCATAAACTATGTGTCCGTATGGAGATCTCATCATTTCTCTGATTCCTTCTCCATATTGATTGAATATCATAACAGGAGTTCCACAATGATCGGTAGCTACATAATACTTGTGTCTATGAACTTGAGCATATATTAAAAATCCTCTGTCGTCATAAGTCAAGGACATTAATTTTCCATCTCTTGGACTGAATATATTACTCACCTAGTGAACGCAAATATAATGAAATCATTTATTATATACTAGAATCTATAACAATTTCTATAGTCCCATTTACATACTTCATTTGGGTTCTTATGATTAGTATAAAAGAATTGGGTGACATTTCCGAAATTATCTTTTCGAGTACTGAGTCTATTGAGATGATCGTAAAAGTATCGTACATCAAAGCGACCTCTTTTTATAGCCCTAACCTATAATTTTAATGAAATTTCAAATTAATAATAATTTACACACCTATTATAAATTAAAAATATATTCTATTACCAAAAGGCCTTTAGCATTATATTGGAACTTTTCTTCCCTAGCATTTTGAACAACAAGCCCACGGTTGTTATATCTATATAGCCCTTCGCCAAATTTTTCTATTCGGTCCATAACACTATGTTCCATAGGAATCATGTTGCCCCTGATCAAAAAATAGAAGTAATAAATTTATAATTTTAAATTAAAAATTCAATAAATTCAGAAAATCTTAGGTAGGTAATAAATATTATAATTTAAATATATACCTATATGAATATATATTTATTTACCTGTACGTCATAGCTAACATATTTCCATTTTGATCGTATTTGAAACTCCAAGGTTCCTGCGCTTCGACCGATAGCAATTGCCCATCATAATCAAACGTGTAATTTTTGACAATTGTATATGTATTGACGCCCACATTATGAGTGTAAGTGCGCGATTGTATGATCCTACTATCCAAATTGTACACAAATTCCATGCGAAAAACTTCCATCTGGTGTATTGTGACGGACATGTGAGTTACTTGAAAATAATCATTCGTAACCCGATTGAATATGCCAGTTCCGTCGGTAAGCCGTGTTACATTTCCGTTCGTGCTTAACTGTAAACAGATAATTCTTATTATAATGTTGATACGAATTTAAATTTAAAAATTTGAAATAAAATTATTAATCACTTCAAATTGACCCAGTAACTGTTTGCTGCCCGTGATCGGATTGTATTCTATATGATACTCTTGTAAACTTTGTCCACCGATACGACCTTCAATCATGATTACTCGGAAATTACTGTCATATTCATAAGTAATTTTTGCGTTACTAAGCCCGGTCTTAGGACCGAAGTCGATCCTTTCTTCGATCAATAGTCCATCATTGTATTGATAGTCCCATCGATATTCGAAATCTGTTTCAATATTTAGCACTTGGCTAGGCAATTGTGTATTCGGATAGTACTTAACTTTAGTAACACCGTCTCCGTGTACCACCTTTAATAATAATCAACATATTCATTAATATTCATTAATATTCATGTATTCCTCGTAAAATCTGACTATATTTTACATTTTAATAACTTACCTGTGACAACTGCCCAGAACTACGATATCTATATAAAACTCGAGCACCATCTCCAGGGTATACTGTTTGAAGTAAAGCGCCAGTATAACTGTAATGTTGTAAATATGCTCGTGTTGACCCCGGTGGCGTATACGTATAACGTATAAAGCCCAAGGATATTTGAGATGAAAACGAATGTTTAGTTCCAGAGGGTAAAACAATATTTTTTAATCCACCGGACTCATCATACAAGTAACCAAACTTCCGAAAAGTTGGAAGTTCAATTTCGGATATCTATTAAAATAAGATGAATTACTATTAATTTTATATAGAAAAATGAAGATTTTGTGAAGATTATTTTGTTTTATTATTTTTCAATAATATCATTATAATTGTTCATACTATGGTCTAATATTAATCTTCGTGAAATTAGTTTTTAAAAATATAAATGATGAATGCAAACTGTAAATAAAATACTGAATAAAACTTTAAAGTTTTACCTATATTATAAATAATATATTAAAATATTTAATATCAAAGTTAAGAATTATTTATTTTACTTTGAAATGATGTAAAATTCCAAAATTATACGTTATAATTACCAAAGTACTAAAATTTTAGATAAATATACCAAATAGGTACTTAGAATAATCTAAAATTTATATTAATTTGTTTTTAACTTTTTATAATTTGTATCTATTTAGTAAAATATCTATTGAATACAGATATAAGTTAAGTAGTTAAATAATAGATATAAGAATTCTAACATTTTAGCTTACATCCATTATATTATTGATAATTATGTAATGCATCTATTGTCCTATTTTACCTTAATAATAATACAGATAATTAAATGTATACTTTTAATTGTACCCTTTATAAATATTAATATAAATTTAAATGTTTGAGATTTATAATTAAAATAATGTTTTTGTATTTCATATACGTTTTATATCTAATTTTAAACCCAATTCCTTAAAGTATTTCCATTCAAAATATGTTCGTTTTCAACTTGCCTTGTTCCAACTGTTATAAACATATTTAATTGGACCCCTATGGCTTAACAGTTTTTCTATACATAATCCATGATGAGTATACTTGTACTGCTCATTGATCGAACCCCAACTCCATGATTCCAAACGATTAAATCTATAAACATATTATATCTCAATATTTCAACTGTTTTATGAGATAATTTACAATTTATAATGTTACCTGTCATATGTTATATTAACGCTATGTTTTGATTGACCAATCGTCCAGGATAAAGGCAGACCACTTTGGCTATATGAAATACTTAATAATGAATTGGAAGGTTTATCACTACTATAAATTGTTTCAACTCTTGAATACTGATTATAATCAATTAAAAGGACGGAACTATTATTTATCTAAACAAAAAAATTAATTCATATTTATAACACATTTAAAAAAAAATTATTAATTTAAAAAGTATATTACAGTCAATTTTCTTCTTATAATAAATTTTGTAGAAGCAGCATCACCAACAAGGGAATATGTCCACAATACAACATTTGACAAAGTACTCCTAGATGACACTTGTTTATTGAAAACTGGCAGCATTTCAGCTTCCACTGGCAATGAGAGTTCTAATATAGGGTGTTTAGATTCTGCAAAACATTGCACTACTTCCCCAGATCTAGAACGGAACATAAATGAACCGTTTTTGAAACTTATCGCTTCGCTAATAGCAGATGCACCTATAGTAAAAAATATAATGTAATTTCATACTATCTAAATTAAATTACTTTATAAATAACAATACTTACTGTTTTTAACTATAAGTTTTTTATAATCATTTCCCTCCATTTTAATGGTTATGTGATCTATTCGTCCATCTAATGTAATCATACTGGTAGGATTATGTAATGGTGTAAGTATGTTTACTTCAAAACCATCATCTTCCATTGAAATATGCGATGAAAGTTCAAAAACTTCACCCGTAGGAAGTACAACGTCAGTTAATCGACCCAATTTATCATAATTATAAATAAATAATGAACCGCCCTGCTTAATTTATAAAATTATCAATTTTATTAATTTCAACTCAATATTCTTATATTTAAAATCAATAATTATTACCTAATTTTTAATACTTACTTCTGCAGTAGAATCAGATCGACTAGTTAAAAGTCCACTGCTGCTGTCATAATTAAATGTTATTTCTGATCTACCTTTTTCACTAAATTTAACAAGATTTCCAGCACCGGATATCACAAGTTCAGATTTATAATCTTGCGAATTTTCTATAGCACTCACCTTAATGATAAAAATTGTGTACGTTTTTGTACAAATTAATTTATAAGATTAATTAAACTTACAACATTACTATAATCCCTCAAGAATAACATTTTGTTTCCTGAACCATCTGTCACAGTAGACAATTTTCCAAAGCTTGTATTTTTTGAATACAAGAATGTATATCGTACTTTACCAGTCATCAAATCTTGTGTGGCAGTGTGCTGACCATATCTATTGAAAATATAAATTTCTCCAGTAGCTGGATATGGTATTTGAAACTCACCATTTAAATCGTGTGATGGTAAATAGGGTTTCAATGCAAGAATATGAAGATTACCCTAAATTAAATATTGGACAGTTAAATTTATATTCAGCATATACCTAACTAATAAATCATATACCTGATCAGCAATGTTGAGTACTCCATCTGGAGATGCTATAATAGCTGAAATTGTAGTAAATTTAGCTGTAATTGAAAGTAAATGTTCTCGAGATCCATTTCCACATTGGCAAGTAGTATTAGAACTGTCACAGTTACATTGTCTACACATTAAATTAAAATATTTAGTTTACATTATTTTTTACTATTATACTAGTTACAAAGTTTTTTTTATTTAGCTATTAGCTATTTTTATATAATGTATAAATTAAATTCGTTTAATAATTATAAAAGTAATTCAATAATTTCAGATTTAGTTTGAGTATTATAATTAATTTGTTATTATAAATTTATAAATTATTGGTTTTGATTAGAATATAATGTGTCTTACCTCATACAAATTTATATTTAGTTTTTATACTTACTTCTGAGGGTTTTGATTTTGTGGATAGCCAGCAAAATGTGATATATATCCAGCAGAATTAACTACTTTAATGGTATTGACTTTTCGAGAGTCACTTTGAGCTATATATAAATCACCAAATGGACTAAAAGTTATGCCTAATATTGTTCCTAAGGCTGTTTGTGTGGCTTTCAATGACTCCGTCATTACTTCTTGGTTTTCGTGTATTGTTGATTCTTTATTCTCTTTATTAATATCATTTCCTGAATAACAGTGCAATGGAGATCCTGCTACTATTTTAACACGATGATCTTTGGTCACTTTTAAAACTACTCTATCATCTGTAATGTGTAAACTTTCATCCAGAGGATTTAGTGCTAAATTTGTTGGCCATTGAAGTTGTACCTGATGAAAAATATAATTACAATTTCTTGAATGATTTTAATAGTTTCTTATAGGTACTTGTGAAGTTGGTATAGCAACTTTACATGGAATTGGTTGCCAAATATTATTATGTTTATGGTGACCAATTAATGTATGAATAATTCCATGACGACTAACCACTCTAATATTAGTACCATCGGCTAGGTACATAGTTCCATCTGAAGATATTGCAATGCCTATAATAAACAATTTTAAAATTATTAATATTCACTAATGATTGATATAGGTATTCGTATTTATGCATCAAAAAAACAGTAGTTACAAAACTACTATTTTACACTACTATTTTTAAGATTACAAACATGGTTGAGTACATTTTAAAAATGTACGATTACATAAATATTTGATACCTATTAGAAATAATTATATTTATGTGTATTTATTCAAAACATTAGAAATTTAAGAATAAGTAGGTTTATCATGTTTTGATGATTGTAGAACATATTACATCTTCAGATAGTTTTGCATAAACATACGGCCTCCTCAGTATATAATAAATTAAATAATTTTTATTCTCTATAATTTCTTTATAAATATTATTTTGTTAATATATTTTATATTAATATAAAGTCAAATAAAATAAATTGGATTTAAGAGTTTAAAGAAAAAAAGTTATTAATATATTAAATAATACCTATAATTAAATGTAAAAAAACGAAAAAATAATATAATGATTAATATACATACTTAATAAAATAAGTAATAACTATACATTTTAATTTAACGTTTGAAATAAGAAGTATGTATGTAGATAATTAAATAATTTCAAAATATAATTGATAATTATGAAAATAATCATAATGATATATCTGCCCATTTGGCCTTGTTAATCATTTTCATGTACCAATGACATTATAAATATTAGATATCATTGTTACATTTTACAACAGAAATTTATTCAAAATTTACAGTTATCAAAAAAGTTACTTATTGAAATAACTTATTCATTTAATTGTCAAACCTTTAGGATTTGAAAGTTTCGCATTTAATGCTGGTCCTCCGTCACCACAACTACTCTGATCACCTGGTATGCACCGTTCTCCAGAACCTACATATACATCAAAGTTTATTGTAGGGTCCATTACTGAGTTTGTAGTTGGTATACGAAGTATTTGATGTTTTTCAGGATCAGAAATATATAGATGCCCATCAGTAGGGGATAAACACAAGTAATATTGATATGATACTTGTGTTGCACTAAAAATAATTATTTATCATATTATAAATACTTAGTAAATAAAAAATAAGTTAAACAATGAAAACATCAATAGGTACCTAAGTTGTAATACTGTATAAACATTTCCTTCTGGTGTTAATTTCCTAATAAGATTAAAGTCTCCTACGTACAAACTTCCATCAGGACCACTAGCTAATGCTATAGGTGATAATAGTCTTGTATCTTTCGCAATTCCATTACAATCCTCACAGTTCAATGGTCTTTGCATACCAGTTCCAGTTACTACATGTAATGTATGTGGATATTGATGTTTAAAATATAATATTGATCCATCGCCTTTTTGTAAAATTCCTAGACAATTTTAAATGATTTCGTGATTTCTATATTTATCAATTATTTAAATAGATAAAAAGGATATTACTTCAATGTTAATCTATATAGATCCATTGAAATAATACATTTATTAAAGGAAAATAGGTAATAAATTTTACCTTCGTGGAAATTATAATGATGGTGTACATCTAAACTCCAGCCACCTATATCAGATATGTCCACATCAAAGCCTTGTAAAACAGCCATTTGCACTTCCCACACAATCTGATTACAACTTTTATATTCATAACCAATTAAAACTTTTGCTCTGGCAATTCCATAAACCTTTATATTGTATAAAAAAATTAGTTATTACTGATTCGAATGAGTATAATGAAATATACGTATTATGAAAATATAAAACTAATATGCAAAAACCTTTTGTTTGTAAACGTTTCGTTTATCCCACGTAAATGTATATTTCAGATTAGGATCTGCTTCAAGTTTATGGTTATAGATTGAACCTTCAATTTCAACAGAGATGTGAACAACTTTTAATTGCGGTGATATATCGGATTGAGTGAGATGAATAATTAAGTACGAGTAATATCCAGTCGCCCAGTTGCTTCTGTATATTAGATTTAAATTTGAACCAGGAATACCAATACTTTCTTGAAGTAACTATACACATGTATATAAATTAATTAATATTAATTAATGTATTAAAAATAATATATTATTAATAATACTTTATTATGGTAAACAAATATTTTGTTTTATAATGATAAATTTGTAATTTCCCAAATGTAACATATGGGACGTAGAAAAACATAAAAATGAAGAAACAAAACAAGACTTCCAAACCAAAGTTCAAGAGAAAAGAGAAAAAATCCACTGCATACGATTTTCAGATGATATTACTTTAGTGCCTAAATCGGAATAACACATGCAAAAATCTATTACCACCCTCACAAAAATATTACAGGAATATCAAATGAAAATAAATGCAAATAAAAGAAAAGCAATGGTTGTGACTAAAGCAAAAGAAATTCCTGTAATGAAGTTGGAAGTAAATAATAACTTAATAAAAATCAGACAAAAAATAGCTATGGCAAAGAGAGCATTTACGAAAAAACAGAAGATTATTACTAACAAACAAGAAATTTAATATAAATATGAGAAAAAATTTTGTCAAATGCTATGTGTGGAGCGTATTATTATTTGGATGTGAAACATGGACCATCAATGGGCAAGACAAGAAAAAGTTGGAAGCCATGAAAATGTGGACATGGAGAAGACTAATGAAAATCAGTTGGACAGAAAGGGAAAGTAACGTAGATGTATTAAATAAAGTATGGGAAAAAAGAATTCTATTAAACACCATAAAAGAAAATTTGGTAAATGTTCGGTCACCTACTTAGGCATAATTCGTTTATGACAAATATATTTGAAGGACGAATAAATAGATACAAAGGAAGAGGCAAACCGAGAAAAGCATATACAGAAGAAATGATAAAACAAACTGACTGTAGTCGATATATAGACATGAAAAGACTAGCTTTTAACCGAGAAGAATGGCGAACCAGATTTGCAACGACAAGGCAAGGCCTTTAGTAGAGAAGAAGAAGAAATTTGTAAAATATTTTTTTAATATATAATTGGTATTAATATTTAGTTGTGACATTTGTTTTGCTGTTGTAACTTGTAAGGTAGTATAATTACCATAATTATACATATAATGTATTCGTATTATATAAAAGTACGTAATAATATTGATAATGAATAATCTGGTAAGGAATGTTTAGCTATTAAAATAAAGTACGTATCAGTGGTGGTTAAACGGGGGGATGAAGGAGATAGATCGCCCCCATAACCTTTTTCTTTTAAAATGTATAACAATTACATTTGTGTACCTGTATATTGTATTATTTAGTACTACATTTTTTAAATTTTTTTCTAAAAACATAATATACTCAACTGGCAAATTTCCAAAAGAATATGACAATATTGATTAAATTATTATACATGGTTCCACTGCGTATAGCGTATAGCGTATACCTATTATTATCTAGATTATAGACTCATATCTAAAACAAGGCGGTTATTATTATTATTATTTAGTTCTTTATAAAAAATATACGGGAATTACTCCGTACTTTGTTCGTTGATCGTAAATATTCAATAACACCACCCTTTTTTACTCAATTGTTTCAGCTGAAACGTTTTAATATATTTTAGATATTGAGTGAAGCGAAAAATGTATTGGTTTTACAATGATGTTTCTTTTTTTTATTTTTACGACTGAAAATATTTTACTACCTAAAATGCTCCGATTTTCATGAATGTTTCTGGTTGGAAAGTGGATATAGTTGGAATTTTATTTACCTACGTCATATTTCGAATTTCTCAAAATTGACCCAATGAGATAGAAAAAACGACCAGAAAATGAAAGAACTGAAATTTCGACGAATTCGATTTCAATATTTCATGATAACTTAGGTAATTTTAAAGTTAGAGATTTGAAATTTTTTTGGGTGATCACATAGGTTCTATATATATATGGTAAAATTTTGGAACCTATATTAATACCTATATTAATTTTTCTATCTACAAAATATAAGACGTCAAAGTCTGAAAATTTTATTCAAGTATACTCATATATTACCTACTTAACATAATATCGAAATATTAGAAAAATCCCAAGTCTCGGGTATTTTATACCCGCGTCAAATGTTAATCAAAATTCAACACTATCCACTTGACATCTGTATCTCTTCTCTTTTTACTATTTATGTCATCTATAGGATGAATTCATCGATTATTATTAAATTTTTCATACTATTTTCAATTTTGTTAATATAACAAAAAAATAGATTTAATAATATAATACAAATAATGTTAATACGTATATTATATTTTTATGAATAAAGTATTTATTTACCTTAATACTTAAAAAATTGACATTAAGCATTAACATAAATTAAATTATAATTATTAAATAGTGCATATTAAAAAATCAGCCCCGTGAAAAAATCATTTGACCGCCACTGGTACGTTTCCATTTGTTTAATTTTAGGACACAAATAAGATATATTATAACGTACATATGACCTTTTAGAGGTGCAGATGGACGCAAATATAACTGATAACCTTCTTGTTGATTCGAAAATAGTATATTTAAAATGAGATTATAATAATGATAATAACTAGTTTTTGACGTTTGGATGGGGTTAAATCTGTTATCAGAGACAATTTAGCTAATCACATATCAGTAAAAATAGTTTTGTTTTTAAAAGAGAATAAGAAAGTATTTATATTCCTGACCTCTAACAGTAGTATCTATTAAACGCATTGTTTAATGTGTTGTTAATATATACAACCTACTCTTGTCTTTATGCATAATTCACTATACCTGCGTTTCTGCAAAAATCACACTTTTTCCGGGCATGCCTCCTATTTTTTCTGGTAACCACGTGGATACAATTTGCGGGTTTTCTTTATGATCTATGCACGACGTTACGTTATACGAACTGTGTTCGTATAAACCTACATATAAAATACACGGTAAAATTTCGTAAACGTTTTTGGTGCTAAATATTGTTGAATGATGTACCATTAGTGTCCAAAACGGATTCCTTATATGAATCTAATTCCTCGTTTAGGGTCATTTTTATGGATGATAAAGACACGATTTGATTCCATGGAACATATAACGTTTTAGTTTGAGGTCTAAACGGACTACGTTGGAACTGTAGTGTTACTGCCTCACCGCCGTTCACCATTACATCGAACCTAAGAAACATGAAAAGTGAGTACATATCTAGTGGTTTGTAAAAATATATTTATTAATTTTTTTGCATTCACCATCCACCAGCTCTAGTCAGCGTAAATCCAAACCTCGAATCTCGGTCGACCGAGACCCGAATCCCAATAATGCCCAACCCTTGTGGTGATAACACTTGACCTCGTACCACAGATACGCGTCTAAAGAAAAACATTTACAGTAAACACTAAACATAATGTTGTAATTGAATTGCATTGGTCGTAATCGCATTACAAGTAGTTTTACCTTTAATGAAAAATGAAATAAAAACGGTTTATGTTTAGTTCTAATTGTTTTATTACATTGCATTTTATAAGTTACCAACTTGTAAATTTATTATTATTTATTAAATGGCTAATAATATATTAATAAAATATTAATTGAGATAAACAAAATTTCTTGAGTAGTACCTCCTATATAATAAAACTATAATTATAATATTAAATAAAACGATTTAATTTCATTATTTTCAATTTAAATCTTTGGTACTATATTTTATTATACAAGTTTATAGAGTTATTAGTTAAAAAAAAATGTAATTAATTTGTAAATCATATGATTGGTTCTACGTCAAAATCGCGAATGTTGCGAAAATTAAATTTATACCTATATAAATTGCAGTATACCCAATAGCATAAAAATATAATGGTGGTTTCCAAATTATTTATATTATATAAGATAAATAAAACCGTTGTGTAGGTAGGTATACAGAATATTGTGAGATAATATTTTAGTTGTTCGTTAGTTTCTTAATCGTAATCATTATGTACCGGAGAAATATCGAATAAAATTTAAGTGATAAATATTTTGTATAATGCAATACATTAAATCACAAAAAAATAAAAATGTATTAAAATTAAATGGTTTTTTATATCAAAAAGAAAAATATCATAACGACGTTGAATATTGGCGGTGTCCGGTGTATAATCAATGTGAAAGACGTGTAAATTTAAAAACAGAAAAAATAATTAAAGGATAATCTAATAATTTCCACGTACCCAATATAAATGAAATTGAAGCAAAAATAGTAGTCAAAAGTAAAACAATTAATGATAAGTGGTGTATGTTCAAATAAAAGAAAAACATAATTATATAAAGATTCGGCAGAAAAAGTAAGAGTAATTATTAACAATTATGATACGACTACAGCTTTGGAATATTTAAAAGGTATTGCATATATTTTTCATTACAAGTATAATAATTTTTAATAGTTTTATAATTATAATGTGTATCAATGTGTCATTTTATTTAAAAAAAATAATATATATAATTATTATTTTATTTTCGTGATTATGCTTTCGCGATTTTGACGGTCTACCCATATGAGATGGTCTTTTATAATTTACAGAAAATATTTTTATTAATAAAATTATGTTATTTATTTTAATTAATAAAACGTAAAATATTATTACTGGATGCTTATTATTGTAATATAATTATCATTATTAACATTATTATTATTATTGTTATTGTTGTTGTTGTTGTTGTTGTTATTGTTATTGTTATTGTTATTGTTATTGTTATTGTTATTGTTATTGTTTTATTATTATTATTATTATTTATCATTACATTTATATATTAATCAAAATTCAGTACTATCCTCTTTACACCTGAATCCCTTCCACACCAGTATCTATTCCCTTGCTTTTTAATTAATATAATTTTAGGAAATATTTAATTACTTTTTAATAGACATAATATGATTTTTATACACGGAGAAGTAAATTATGTATACCTACACCACATCTATATCACGTAAAGAAAAATACGAATACTTTTGAAGAAATGGTTAATCAAACTACACATTACGTTATTTATTTCATTTGAATAAACAACATTAGTATACATACATATAGTTGTTTGATTGAATTATCAATAATAATCTATATTACTATTAATATATAGATATTTAGACAAACAATTTAATTGTTTACAATTATTAATTTATTATGTACTTATTGTAAGATTACATATTATATTGTATTTATTAAACTATACATATAACTTCTATAATATAAATGAAATTAAAATTAAATAATATAATATATAAGTATAATTTCTGGGATAATAATAAGGGCTAGATTAGCACAAATGAGTTATATAAATTTGGTAGAAAATTTGATATAGTTAGACCTATTTTATTTAGGTCAGTTTTTGGAAATTCTAAATAATAATTTGTGAAGTGATAAGAAAAACTACTAAGTAATAATGTATAAACGGCAACAATATTAATTTTACATGTGATGAGAGAGCTCAAAAATTATGATTTATAAAAAAATATACAAAGAGAAAAAAATAGCATGAAAATGGTAATATTTAGATAATATTCTGGTTAGAGGAAGTAATACGAAAGTAGTTCCCTAACAGTCCTCAGTTCAAATTAAATAAATATATATAATATATATATATATATACATACCAAGATAACTAAAAATATGAAGTAAGTATTATAAACCTGATTAGATCATTAATAGCAATTAAATAATATGTAATAACGTGATATAGATGCGAAATTTTCATATCGTATACATTTATTTGAGTGATCCATTTTTTTTTTTTAAATCTTAACACAAAAATTTTGTTATTTACAAATTACTCGATTATAAATAATCATTTTCGAAATTTATGTAGATGTGACGCGAAAAAAAAACATAGGTAATTATTAAGTAATAAAACAGTTAGTAAATCTAAAATAATTAGTAATAATAAAAAAAATTCTAAATAACATTTAAAGACACAAAGACGCCACAATTAATAAGCAACATATACAGGCGCTGAAATAAAGTTGATTAATTTCCAATTCGGCTTATGGCTTTTTATAATTTTATAAAATCATTCCACTTTACAATATAAATCCCAATTAAATATTTTATTATATCATATTTTTGATACAATAAATTGTTCATAATATAATATAGGTTTAATTTTTTTTTATAAAAACTCTACATCTGCTGTTTAAATGTTTAATCGTTACATTATTGCATAGTTTTTATGTATCATTTATCACTATTGAATTATTTATCTTTATTTTTATAATATTTTTATAAATACAAGTTAAACAATAAGTCACGTATATTATAAATATTCATATACAATACAGTTATACTGAAACACACGTTGTCATGCAAAAGCAAAATACATTTAATAAGCATAAATTAAATATAAACAAAATGTATTTAAAAGTCACGAAGTACGTTATTAAAATACAGTATTATAAAGGAAAAAAAAAGATTTTAAGTGAATAATTTCTTAATGTTTTGTTCAACTATAAGAAAAAAGTATCTACATGACATGCATCAGTAATATTGGAAAGTAAATAATTTTTTTATTCATTTTTAACATAATTTATGAATAGGTACATACATTAATGATTTAAATCGATAGATACGAAAAATAATAAGGGTCCGCCGACTCAACGTGAGCGATCGTCAAAAGTAAAACGTTTCAATGGGATCGATAGAAATACGTCAATCGGTTAGGTTATACAGGGTTGTACAGGGTTATAGAATACACGGAATAATCATCGGAAGTAATTATAAAAGTAATTAGATACTACTCTACAAACAAATTATTTATTCAACGCTAATGTGTCTACACAAAGAAAAAATAAAATAATATGCACCTAATGTATACGAAAAGTCATTTTGCGAAATGGTCAACTCTCAAATTTAATTTGAAGATAAATTCAATGAATAATTTTTTATTTTGCTTTTTTTTTCACATATGAATGTACAATAGATATTAAATATTGTTTGATGTCTTTAAATGAAACTATTTCTCGAAAAATAAGGAATTGCCTAAACTACACGTTAAACAATATTGTATATAGATTAAAAGTTTAAGGCAGCAGCATGGTGTACAAAATTTATTTGGTTTTAATCATCTTGTACAATGTCAAGTTTAACGGTAGTGACGATGGTGATAATATTAATTATCGTGTGTAAATCAAAGAATAAAAATGTAGCTCCGAGAAAAATAAACAGCTAACGAATAATTATCGATGTATACAATTTGTATATGTAAATTATTATTGAATTATACAATATGTGTATGTAAAATATACATTATGATGAAATTGCACAAATATTATACAAAAACAAAATAATAAAAATAACCAATATACTCGTAAATATAGACGATATAATCGGTATAAAACAGATGTTAGGCATGTATCGATCTATATCCGTAAATATACTTATTTAAAACGCGTGTTTATTATTAATTTATAAAATTAAATTAAATTAAATTAAAATAAATAAATAAATAAATGATTAGAAATTAACCTATAAAAGAAAAAGAAAATGTTATATCAGTGCTAAAATGTTTGCTTCTAATGCCTATAATAATATTATGCTAATTACTACTGGACGACACATAGAGACACATAATATGACACAAAACAACATTTTTGTAGATACCTGTATTATACTGTAAACATATCGCAAGAGCATCAGCCGAGGTTTTCTGTATAGTTACTATTTAGTTAGCGTTAAACGTGTACAAGTAGTGTAAAAACCATAAACTTATTTTCTATAATAAACTAAATTATTACACAAAAAATATTTATTCAGACGAGGTTTCATAAGCGCAAAAAGTATTTCGAAAGAAAAAAAAATATTATAAATTGTTTATCCCATGATTTCATGTGAATTATTCGCTATAATTTTATAAATAATAAAAATATGAACGAGATATTTTACACGATAATTTACTTTTAATTAGTTTAAATTAGAGGAAAAATAAAAAATTAAAACATTTTTTTTCTTCCATATAATACATTTTTTGCTTTATCTGATTTTTATGAATGACGTGTGGAGCAAGGAAAGTGTAGTATTAATATTAATATATTATTATTATTTGTATTATTATTATTAATATTATTATAGTTATAGGTCTATGGTAAAAACAAACTTGTACAATTTTGATTAATAATATATTTCGTTTAATTATTATGAAATATAATCTATTAGAAATTTTGCAGGTGGAGTTTTACCATAGTTATTATTTAATATTGTTTGTTTCTTCTTTAGAAAAAAAAAACAAGATGTCACGTGTTTTTGATATCTCGCGAAAGACATCAGTTATATTATTAAATTGTAATTCCCATGCTGTTACCTTACACTTTTTCATAAATAGAACAAAATATGACAAAATTATTTACGAGGGAAAAATATGTTGGTAACAAAAATATACTCATTATTGATGATGTTACAAAAACAATAGGTAACAAATATTACATTTATCTGGGTGGTTAAATATTTCGCAAACAACAAATTATAAAATTTTAATAATTTATTTAATTGTTTATAATTAATTAGTCATTTAATTAAATTTGTTTACCAAAATGAGAACAAAATGATGAGCAATCTGACTATGTGCTGTCAGAAAAAAACCAAATACAAGCTTTATGAAATATTAAAAAAAAAACCAAAAACAAAATTACAATTTATAATTTGTAAACTTACCCAGGTGTAAAGGAGTTCCAAAATTCACTATGGTACATATACGTTTCGAAGTGTACGAGGACGAACAATAAAAAAAAAAAGAGAAAGAAAAGAGAAGGAATATTACCAAAATACTATTTTAAAATATAATATAAATAGGTTTATAAAACATCTTATCGTGTCTTACTCTAGTGAGATTCAAACATCTTAAACAAACCGAACATAAAGACAATTTATTCGGGTGGACCGAATGTACGTTTATTATTTACGATTTACATTATTAACATGAATTCTTATGGCGGAGTTCGTTGGTAAAAAATGACATTAAATTAAGTTTTCATACAAATAATGTACATAGGTGACATAAAGTGACATTTAAGAAAATAAAGAACAAAATATCTAATATTTAGTTAATTTGTTTAAGATGCCTAAATAATAAAATATGTTCTTAAACCGTATTGCTATGTATGTTAAAAATAATATAGGTAGGTAATGATTTATAAAATAATAATTCCCATTACAGGTAGGTACCTCCTAATCTTATAGCACATAATGATCGTGTATAAACTTGGAAACCAGTCATTGTCGACTATTAAAATATTGTTTTGTTTCTCTTTTGATACGTATTACAAAATTTACGAATTGCTACATAACAAGTCATTTTTGCCAAGCTTTCAATTAGATATTAAGGTTCTTTATAATTGATTTATACCTATATAGGTATGAAATTATCGCATTGCGTGTTAAAGTTTTTAGATAGTTAGGTATAATTTTCTTTTTCCATAATTTTATAATCACAAACAATAGTTGACTGTCTAATAACATTAAATTATACATTTTATTTGGTCAACAACTATGTGTAGAAATTTTTTAAGCACATGACCAAAACGAACTCCACCTGCATTTTGAAAAGTTTCGTAATGCGTGAATCTTTTATGTCGATATATCTTGATATTCTTTGAGCTTGTTGTTTCGCAATAACGCTATTTATAATATATATTATCGACGTGATAATGTAGACATTTTACGTATATATATATATATATAAAATATGAAATATACATAAATATGTATATATTATATTGTATTTTGCCGAAAGCCAAGCCTTTTGGAACAACATTTTTATTTAGATAGGGTACTACACAGGCAGCTACTTATTACAAAATTAAAGTAAGAAATGAGTCACAAGTATTTTTTTTTTTTTTTTTTTTTTTTTTGAGACGTACACAATGAAATTTTCACATATCTATGTAATATAAAAGCGTTAACACACACAACACAGTGTTGAAAAAAAGTAAAACAAGTATAATAACAATAAAATAAAAATATAGTAAAATACCGTCCCACTTAAGTTTAATATATTCCGTATAAATCATTACAAATATTACAAATTTTCATTTTGTAGCAAAATCAGATAGATATATTTATTTTTTTGCATTCAGGTACGAATTTTATTGATCAATAATTGTGTAATATTACAATACATACGTATAGAAATATGTATGTTACAGATATATAATATTCAATTAACAAAGATAGGACACTCATTATTTTGATTTTATTTGAATGAATCAGAAGATATGATATTATATAATAAATATTATTCGATGGAATTAAAATATTACATAGGTATCTTAAACGTTAAACATACACAATATACATAATTTCTATATTTTTTTTTTTTTTTTTTTTTTTTTTTGTAATTCAAAATATTAAGAAATATTGTATTTAGTAGGTGCGTGAATCGTTTTATATTTTTCTAACCGAATCATTGATATACATATATAGGTCTGATCATATAGCCAAAAACTTACCTTTCACTATATTCATCCAAATGTGCATAGCTTTGAACGCTGTGCTCTTCTACCAAAAATTTTACTCTTTGATAAAATGAAGCAGTTACTGAGGGTGGTTGTTTCCTTAATAAAACATCCAGAGGATCATTCGAAGCCAAACACATTATATGTTCAGCACAAGCAGGAGAATTACAACATTCACTATCGGAACAATCAGTCATACCATCTAAATAGTCAAAATATCATATTAACAATTTAATAATTTCCAATAAAACATAAAATGATATTGATATTATATTAAAAATTCATTTTTCAATTAAAAGACGTAAAATGTTAAATAATAATTTTTACATACATTTATAGCCTATATGCATTGATTAAATATATATAATATATATGTAATCAATGCTATATGTATAAAATAATTTAAATTTTCTAAAAAATGTTATATTAATTTAAAATTGTTTAATATTATCATACCCAAGTCATTATCAATTTCGTCGTTACAATCCATTTCCAAGCGAACTGAACAATTTGCCCCTTCCCATCCTTCATTACAAACACAGCTGTACATGTTATTGGCTAACACACAATTTCCATGATTACTGCAACTATTGTCGCAACCCACTACAATATATTATATATATATACACATATGTGAGTAACTTAATTAAATATTTAATACTCATTAATACTAATAATTTTGGATTTTTAGCTTACGAAAAGTGCAGTGTTTGCCATTCCATCCTCTAGAACACACGCATGTTCCATTTTTACATTGTCCATGTTCCGAACATCTTTCATCGCAAGGAAGTTGGTCGCATTTATCTCCTGTCCATCCTACGTCACATTCGCATTTACCTTGATCACATTTCCCGTGTAGTCCACAATTAAGATTACACAATGCTAAAATATAAATGTATGCGTTAACATACGAATATAATAGTAATTTAAAATTTTTACCTTGTGAACAATCTGGGCCAGTCCAAAATTTGTTACAAACACAAACACCCATTTCTAGGTCATATGCTCCATGATCAGAACAACGAGGAAGGCATTGTAATACTTGTTTATTCATCAATGAACAGTCTTCACCTTGCCATCCAGCTTTGCAATAACATTTACCAGATACACAAATTCCATGACCAGAACAGCTTTTATCCATACAGTCCACTGAAGAAAATTCGAGTACATATATGGATATAAAGTTTTATTATGTTTTCATGTAAATATAATACAATACCTTCATTGCAATCTTCACCCTTCCATCCTTGTTGGCATTGACATACGCCGTTTTTGCAAACTCCATGACCAGAACAGTCAGCTACTCTACAATCTGTTTCTGGTATATCGCATTCCGTACCTTTCCAATTTTCTTCACAATGACAAAGCCCTCCACCATATTTTCCGTGATTAGAGCATAAAATTGGACAAACGCCTTAAATTGTTATTTTATTAATTAATATTTAAGGCACTCAATGAATTATGAAACTAAATATGAATACTGAATATTTACTTTTTGAACAATCGTTTCCTTGATATCCATCAATACAGTCACACTTTCCAAGATAACAAGACCCGTGTCCAGAACATTCGTTAGGGCAAGTTGTTGAAACATCTTCAGCTTCTGCGATTTTAAGTACTACCATGTGTGGTCGAAGGTCGTCATTATAAACTGATAAAAACCATCTGCCCGTATCTAAGTACTGAATTAGAGTTACATTGACGACCATAGGATCTTTTTCAATTATGTCAGCCGATCTGCGACTTAACCTGTTGTCTAATTTACCTCCCTTAATAAATTCAGAAAAGTCATGTTGAGTAATACTAGGAGCTACGTTTCGTCGACCATACACAGCAAAATTAGCACCCCAAGGCAATGTTAAATTAAGCCTCATAAATACTGGTTGTTTATTATGGAATTCTAAGTTCCAAAAATGGTATGGATATACATTAGAACTATACGGAGTACTAAAACTAGTTATCTCCTGAACCGAAGGCCATTGATTTCTAGTATGTTGCCGGTGTAAATCATTTTGATCATCTGAAATTGTATCACCGGTAATTTTTCTTCGTACCGATATATTTGCGATAGTAGTGGTACTTTGAGGTAATGCTAAAATAAAGAAATTTACGTACAGTTAGATATTTCAACATTTATGTCGAATAAAGATGTATTTTATAATAAATACTTTCAATAATACAAAAATGAAAGATATTTATTATAATATATTTCAACAACACACATATAAAATATTTTCTTATTTACTAAATAATTTTAAACATAAAAAAATAGTCATAAGGGACAGTTTAAAGTAAATTACATTTTAATACTTTATGCAATTAATTTAACTACTATAGTTATTCTACATACCTTCAGTAGTAGGTTTCAATGGATTTTCAGAATTCATTGCAATAACCCTTGCTTTTTCTAGGAAGACACATTTTTCCCTGGTATCTGAACAGGATTTTTTAACAACTATATTTTTGTACACAAATTATATCAAACAATTAATTAAGTTAAAACATAATAGGATTAATGTTATATAAACTCACCCAATAGGTAAATAAGGAATGTTGTGATAGTAAAGATAACGAATACCAATAGGAAAAAACTGCACTTCCATGTACATTTAAAATTGCATTTTTGCTGTATTTCTTGAAATCTTGAAGTCGAATATGGCGAATATTGCGAGCCCAGTGCAGTAGACCTTAATGGAAATACTGGTACTGGCGGATTTGCCCGCGAATTTGTATTATGCTCACCAGGAAACATCATTGTACACAATTTTCCACTTGAAACATTAACATGATGATTCACTATTCATTGAAAAATCTAAATAAAATAATATATAGAATAAATTAATATTTATTTGTAAAACGAAATTAAAAATTAAAAGAAGTTCTATTAAATCATCAAAATTACAGTGAAATATTTTATAATGTTACCGGTAAAATATTGAGTATAGACATACTATAAAAATCTTAGTACTATTTGGCAAAGTATGAAAATTTGAATGGTGTTTAATTAAAAGACATTTAGGAATTAAATTTAGATAGGTACTTTCAAATATTACACTGATTATTTTAGATTCTCATGTGTGTCTTTTTTTATATGTTTATAATATAAATGATATTTATTATAGCATGCAATTAATGCATGAAATTTAGAATTACAAATAGGTAACATTATTTTTTTTACACATAAATACTAAATAAGGAAACTGTATTATTCGATTTTTTATTTTTATTGAATTCAGCATAAAACGTTAATAATAAATAAATTTATTATTTATATATCTAAACTAATAAATGGACATTATACAAAAATATACATATTTTTATTGAATTATAATTTTAATTTAACCTACATATAGAAATTAATATTAATATTAGTATATTACGAAGAAACATTTTAGTATGATAATAATACTTAAATTATCACGAACGGATGTTTCAATTAGGTATGCATAAAATAATTATTTGCACTCAGCAACAAGTTTTGAATAGTATAAAATGTGAAATATTAAAATAAAAACATTTATATTACTTCTAGGTGCAGTGCAATTGTTTTTTCTTTATAGTTTTTGATTGTTATACAAATTTTTAGAATTAAATTAAAAATTTATATCGTGGCATTAAAAATATTGTTAAAAAAAACCTTTATAGCCTTTATAGGCCCATGAAGTTGGCCCACCTACTTTAACTAAACTTCTCAAAATATGTGCGAGTATTTTGCAATATTTTTGCAAGTATTTGCAAGTCCAGTTTCAAAATTGATACATATTTTGAGAAGTTTAGTTAAAGTAGGTGGACCAACTTAATAGACCTTATTGCATTATTGAAAACAATAATTTCTGAATTTCTGAATTATATTTTATACTTTAATACTTTATTGTTATTAAATATAAGCAGTGGCGTATTTACGGGGGGGGGTGTAAGGGGTTTTATCAATAGATGTATCACTGATACTCATTACTCATATTTGTAAAATAAATGTATAAACAAAAAGAAAAGATCATGTTCCTGCCGCATGGGATACAGGTGAGCAAAATATAGTGTTTAATTTTAATTAGAATTTGAATGCAAATGAAAAACCATTGTATTCGAAAAACGATTCTGAGCGAAGTTCAGTCAGATAATGTAGGAATGTATTAAAATTTTGACATTTTTTTATGAAATATTTAAAACGCAAAATTTTATCACACATAAAGTACATAAATGAAGACCCTATAAAATTTTCAAGTCAACTTCAAAATTGCCGAGTTATCGTCAAATATTGAAATCAAAATTTTAGTTTTCGTGAAAAATGTCGTTTTTTCGTCGTTTTTTCTACCGCATACAGTGGCGTCATTTCAATTTTTTTTTTTTAATACGCATGGCGTATAGAGCAGGCCACCTATTATATTTTAATATATTTATTCGTATTTTAAGAGTTTGGGAAAATGCAGAAGTCTATGGTGTTAATAGGCTAGCCGTTAGTTATCTCTTATCTTATATTAGTACATTACATTCGCAACTCCATAGAATGCAACATAATTCAAATCACAGATATATAATAATGGCAACGACGGCACCTGTGATGATGTGTGTAAAACCGTCGCCGTCACGAGAACGAACCACATGGAGTCGACGGATGCATTCATCCGGCGAACCTGTTAGGTAACACCAATAACACATTATAATAATATACATATATACATATTATATTATTATCATAATGTATTGTGGTCCCATTGCGTTTTATGAAGACACGCGAGAAATAGAATATTCGTTTTATGTACCGCAGGTCCCAATTTTACGCCGGCGAAGACTATCAATCTTTGCAAAATGCAGTTGAACGAGCACTCCAAAAAAAATTATCCGAGATTAAATTCACGCGTCGGGGGAAGAAAATTTGTCGAGACTTGTGCGTCCAGAACCGCGCCAACATGCGGCTCAACGGGCTCGAGTTCGTGGCTCTAAAGTCGAACTACTGTCTATACAAGGATTCAACATTATCATGTGTGTGCTTGTACACAACGAGGAGCAAACAAAAACGCAGGATGGTGATGTTGATGTACATGTTTGAATCCAATTACAGAGGTTTTCTTAAATTTTCGGTATTCAACATCGGAAAACGTAGATACATTACGTGACGCGATTTCGTCTGTATAATGCTATTATTGTTTGATGGTACATAGGTATAGTTTTTTTTTTTAAAATAAAAACATGTTTCTATTATATTTATTATGTACTTATTATACTTATATGTTTTATATTTATAGATATAATATTATAAATAGGTATCTATATGAATTATTATAAATTAAATTATTTTTTATGTTTAGATTAATCTGTAGTTCTAAAGTTAGTAAAGTGCAGTATCAGGTATCAGTGTATCACATACCATATACTATATTATTTTAATCATGAGTTTATTATTTCTACTGTATTATTGATCTTTAAATTATTTTTAAAAAAGAAATATACCTCTATATAAATATATCAGCTAATGTATAAGATAGGTAATATAACTATATAAGAATATAGTGGCGCCGGAAGTAATAGTCAAAGGGGCGGTCGCCCCTTTTTTCAAAAGGGGGTGGGAATCTGATAACTTATGAGTTATGACATACCGATTGGAAAAATATGAAAAATTTAGAAATCTGAATAATTATTATACTATTATAATACATGATGGATGTATGCTCTATGCTCATGTACTCGTATAGTCGTATTATATCTGTTATTGTACATTTGTATGTCATTATTATAGTTAAAAATAAATAAACGTGATGTTACGTATAATAATAATACGTCTATTCAGTATTCGTCAATAGATAATATGACTTGTGAACTCGTCTGTGAATTATGTATGTATTTTTTAAATATTTTGATATTATGGAATAATCAATAATCGTTATGTACAGTGTACACATACGTACATATACGTTATTAGTTTATTACGATATACCATGTACACTGTACATTATAATCTTAAATTATTATAATATACATTTACATTATACCTAAATAGTTTCAACTTAATTCACTTTACTACTAGAAGGGAATTCCCTGATGATACTATAAATAGGTACCTAAATATAATGTCATATTTATCCGATATGCTGTTCAGTGGCGTAGCTAGATGGGAAAGGGCTCCTGGGCGGTATTTAATATAGGCCCTATAATCATAGATTAAATATACAATTATTATTATTAAATATTTAATCTATGCTATAATCAATATCATTTTAATCAAAATTTAAATTAATATACATATTGCAATGTGTAGCATTGCTTTGAGATTCTGAGTATAGCGAAAGATGTACCTATTGGTATAGTCTTTGGAAGACTATCTATCTGTGCAAAATGCAGTTGCACGTGCACGCCAAAAAAATTTATGTAAACTATAACTATTTCATAAATAAATATTGTTACCATCACTTGTCATAGAAGATGAGTATGGCATAGATATATTCTTATGTGGTTGCAAACATGTATCAGACTCTATAATTAAAATATAAATTAAAATAACATTCACGTAACATACATTTTTATAACTTTCCTAGAAATTAAAATAATACAATTGAAAACATCGTTAATTTAATACAATTAATTATTATAATTACGATTTATAAAAAAAATATGTTTAAAATCGTTAAATTTCAATCAACTAACTTCGTTGCTTTACGGTTTATTCGGATTTCAATTAATTTTCTTGATGAATATCCAATTGTATTTTTATTTTTATTTAAATCTATCTCTACGAGTAAGTTATAGAAATTTAATTGTTTATTACCTAGTAACAAATAGATGTTACGAAAAAAAATAAATACACAGGTACGCTACTTCTATAGAACTAATTATTACTATAGTTATAAAAAAAAATTTATATTATCTTATACACTTGTCTAAGTATAATAAATACGGTGTTGTATACAGGTACCTATATTAAATTTAATTAATTTATTATAGTTATGGCCCGAGGATAAACAATAATAAAATAAATTTTAATCACAATCATTACCTACCGATAAATATATCAATATAAGTAACTAACTCTTCAATAATTACAAAAAGCTTAAGTCATAAACAATTATTTTACAGGATATATACTCGTATATCAAACAGAAGCTTTTATTATATCAATATTTTAGATTCTAAACTAATACTAAACATGGAATGTGTTGAATGTTGGTTTTAGAGTGATATACTTATTATTATTATTATTTTTTTTTATTACATTTTAAAATAGAAAGAGTTTTCCAAAGACCAAAAGTTTTAAAATCTCTAGGGACTAAACTTGAATATAATATATGCACCTATATATACTTATTGTATGTGGATGCATTCCTCAAATTGAATTAATAAGTAAACATTTTTTTTTAATATTTCGAAATACCTACCTATATCAAATAATGAATATAATTGTAGTACAATATACAATATATCATACAAATATTTTATTGTACAATGATATTTATTAGAAAAATTTTTTAAGTCCTATATTTAGTAAAAAAATTTAAAAAACGGTTCCAAAATTATACCACATATATATAGTAGCTATGTGAACATCCAAAAAAAATTTCAAGTTTCTAACTTCAAATTTGCTGGAGTTATCGTTAAATATTGAAATCGAATTCGTTGAAATTTCAGTTTTCGTGAAAAACGCCGTTTTTTCGTCATTTTTTGTCGTTTTTTCTACCGCATAGGGTCAATTTTGAGAAATTCGAAAAATTACCTAAATAAAATACCAACTAACCTAACCTAACTATATCCACTTTTCAACTGGAAACATTTGCTATTCGTGATAATCGGAGAATTATTTCGGGTAATAAAAGTGTCTTTAGTTATAAGAAAAAAAAGGCACACATCATTCGTTTCCCTTAAAATCTAAAAGTATTTCGCTCTAAGAAGTGTACCTTAAAAAAAAAAGTTGTCTTCTATTTGTAAACATTAATTAAATTACATTATGATTTAATACTTTGTTATATAAACAACAAGTATTTTATTCGAAAAAATAGTGTAGGCACATAATTAATATTCTACACGTATTTTTTCTTTCAACCTCACTTTCATTATTTACCATTAAAATGTCTATACAAATTTCTAATTAAGCATATTGTAATAAAATAACATAATTTCTATAAACATGCAAAATATAACATAATATATACCTACATAATACGTTAAAAAAGAAACAACATAGTTTTGTAAATATTTCGTTAGTGTTTTAAACACAAAAAGGTAAACGAAAAGCTACCCTAATAAAAAATATTTACTTTAATATTACACATTTTGCATAAAACATCAAATTTATTTTATATTAAAATAACCGATATTTAATTAAAAACCAATTTTTTTTAAATCTAATATCATTGTAACGTGGAAGTTTATATAATATTAGTGTTGTTTTTCTCTGTATTATTTTGGATATTTAGGTCTGAAAATTTTATTGAAGAATACTATTACTTAACATTATATCAAAATATTAGAAAAATACCAGTCTCATTTTTTTTTTTTTTTATCGCTGTTACAAGTTGATATTTTTAGTTTAAACGAAAATCTTAGAATCCATACGAATGAATATTCTTCTTATTATTTCTTAATAATTTTATAATAAAAATTAATAGAAAATCAAAAAACTAACTCTTAGGTTTGTAACACATAATATATAACGTAATATACGCATAATTTATTATGTAATGTCGTTATACTAAATTATCAGTACAAATAGTGCCAGTTCAAACTCGACAAATGGAATTCTTATTAGTTCAAAAACGTAGGTATTAGTGATTTAATATGTAAACACGCTCTAATAGTTTGGTTTTAGATATACTCGTATTATGTTAATGAATGTATGAATACTGATTAGGTATGTAATGGACTAATAGATAATATTATACGTGTCACATCGAATTTGTATTAATTACTTGATTATATGCGTAGATATTTTTTCTCTGAATAAAAATAAAATTATACAAATACCTAACCGAACTACATTAATTATTAATAACTGAAAAAACAATTAAATTTATAAAAAAAATTACTTTTATTCGGTAAATACTAATAATATACTAATAATTTTTTTTTATTTATATATAAAAAAAAAAAAAAGTGTTTTTCTATTCAATACAAATTTAAACACTTCCGAAATTATTAAATAACTGTACTTAATGATTACTTGTTGCTAATTTTAATTATATATTGAATGTTTTCTTGAACAAAAACTGTTTAAGTATTTGACTATGATAGTTTTACTATTATCTTCATCTCCAATATGAAGTTCACATTTTCAATACCTACGTATTTACACAACGTGAATTTTGTTTATTTCAATTTTATGTTACCATCACCAATACTAAACGCAGACCGACTTCTAGATCGCAAACAATTAGTAACTAAAGCTGCGCCAGCTGGGGCCACAAGAGCAATTTAATATTCGTCAAAATTTCAATTATCATGAAAAATGCCGTTTTTTCATCATTTTTTGGTCGTTTTTCATGTTGTATAGGGTCAATTTTGAGAAATTTGAAAAATGACCTAAATAAAATACCAACTACGTCCACTTTCCAACCGGAAACATATGCTATTCATGAAAATTGGAGCATTATTTCGAATAGTAAAGTGTCTTCAGACATAAAAAGAAAAAAAAAGACACTTATCATTGTAAAACCAATACATTCTTCGCTTCGCTCAGAATCTAAAAGTTATAAAATTTAACGTATTTTTCTATTGTACAATAAAAATTACATAAAAATAAAAAATAAAATAAAATAATACTCTTTAATCATGTTTGAAAATAAAATAATAAACAATTGATATACGCCCGAGAAAACTTGTTTTATTTTGTGGTTTTCATATTATAAAATAATAATGAAAACATAATAAAGAAGCAATCCCATAGTATTCAGTTGAGTTGATCACAAGTGTTTCATTTTTCTTTTTTTACTATAGTGAATTTCAACAAACAATCAGTTTCTGATTCAATAAAGCCAAAACTGTTTAACTTGAAATTACCTTTTTGGCAGAGTAGTTGAGCTTATTAAAATTATTTGTTCTCTAGAAAGCATTTATAACACAAAAAACCTTAGGTGATTCATTTATCGTGGTAAGTTCATTTTTATTTTATTATTTAAACGTATCATATTTCATTTGTTTTCAACAATATTTTGAGTAGGTAAATAAAATGTATAATATATTATTAAATTAGTTATATTATTATGTATAGGAATGGAACGTTCGAATTTAAATCCAGTTGGAAAAAATGTTTTTTTAATAAAATTAAATAATCAATATTTTTTAAAGTGTAAAATTAAGAATTGTAGGAATTTGTTGATGAAAGATTTTAACAATTATTAATTGCAAAATTTAATATTAAAAATAAAAATTATAATGATCAATTTGGTAATAAACGCCAACGAGTAAATTGTATATGTTATTATAATATTTATTTTTATAAAATTAAAAATGATGCGAATTAATTTTGAAATATTCAAATCAAATTTATTTTTTAAATTATGTAATTTCTTATTTTTTATACTAATAATTAATTGTATTGTTTTTCTATAACTATTTTACATTTGGCATTTCATAGAAATTATAAATTATAAAAGTAAATAGTGGGTAGAAAAACACTAATCTAAATGTGTAATATGAGTAGGTATTTAAAAATGTTGCTCTTTTTCTATGTGTTAATAACAATGTATAATTAACTAATATTAAAATGTTAATCAAATAAATAAATTTTATTTAATAAAATAATAAATTGTTAAAAATTGTAAAAATTTGTAAATAAAAAATTGTATAAAATAAAATATAATATAATACATAATTCTATATCGTTAATTTTATAGATTGGAACACTTGATAACTTTGTGAAAGTAACAAAACAAATTTTACATATTAATATGAATAAAGAATTACTATTAAAAAGGTGTTTAGAACTAGTAACAGTGAATGGTAGACCCTTTGATATATTTAAAGATTCTGGTATGATAAAAATTCTTAAACCAATTACAGATGCAATAAGGGAAGTATGTATTGTTCTATTGAAATTTAAAGATAAATTAATTTAAATTTCAATATTATTAAATAGAATATAGATATTAATTTAGTTAATTACTTAATAATGATTTATCTAATTTTTAACAAATTTTGTTATTAATCGACAAAATACAGTAAAACCTCCTCTTACGGACACCTATTTGTATATAACTACATTAATAAATTGTACCTATACACTATACAAGTATTATCTAAATTTAAAAATTATGGGGAAAGGCTAACGGCTACAATGCTAAGCGTATAGACGATAAAATGATAATGACTCGATACCGACTACATATTATTGTTCTCGATATTTTATGCAGGAATAACCTATAACCCTATAATTAATAAATTCATATTACACGATAGCATTATAACACTAACATACACGTGTACATAATAAACAAGGAAATAAACGTTATTATGTACGAAAATATGTATCACTCAACACATTGAATGTGAAAAGGCGGCAAAATTATCAGCAAACCAAGCTGACCGATTTTCTTAAACAAAATTAAAAATGTTTTAATAGTACAATGCATGTATTTTTTGTAATTATTTATATGCACGTACTCGTATTATTAATAAATTTATTTTAAATTGTATAATTACATAAGTATGTAATAAAATTAAATTTAACATTGCATATACGATATACCTAATATGTTCTATTTTTACTTATTAGTATACTATCAATAATTTACCTCCTCCGAATAGCGGACAAAATTTTGGTGACCTAGTGTGTCCGCTATTTAGAGGTTTCACTGTATAGGAATTATTTTCTTGATAAAGCAGAATGCCTTGTTAATACCATTAAGAATGAAGTGCTTAATCGTCCGTTATCATTCAAAATGGATTTAAATCGTTCAATAATTGGTATTAATGAAAATTAACGATAAGTTGCAAATCCGTAATTTGGCAATGTCACATAAATGAACTTCATACTGGTGAATATTTAAAAACTGTGGTAAGTAACAATTTTTATTATATTTCAGTTATTTCTCTCATTTATTATTTAAATAGGTAGGTAAATTAAAAGATTTAAAATTTTTGGATCGGTACAGTATAACACCGGACCCAGCGGCATATTTACGGGGGGGATGAAGGGGAATGTGTAGACTTCGACACATGGGTGTATAACACATATGACTTGACACGAACTTAAGTAAAATTGCCTACCGTAAATTCTAACGGTTTTCTTCCTAGAATCAATCAAACGGAATACGGAAATGAAACGATATCAATATCGAAACATATTTATTACATATAAATAAATACCAAGTACCTAACAGTTTAGAGCAGCTGTTTCAACAACAAGTCAATAATGTTTTTAAGTTGACTTTATTTATATATTTCAAAGTTATATACTTCAACGTTATATATTTCTCAATGTGCCTTTACCATTTAAAACCATTGTGGATAACATTATTTCCAAGAAGCTTTTCTCCGAATTACTAAAACAACTATTTTTTTTTTATAATATACTACACTAATACAATACTGGCGAAATTTTCATAATTAATATTTCTTTGTACTTATTTAAGATTATTATTTTTATGTATATATGTTACTATGTTACCTCTTATTATAGATACTAATTATATATTTATATTTAAATATGCCTATGGTCAGGGCCGGATCTAGGGGGGGAAGTCGGGGATTTATCCCCGGGCGTATAATTTTTGTGGGCGCATTTTAAAGGTTTTAAATTTTTAAAATGCACTTTGAAACAAAAGGCATAAATGTTATTATTACCAATATTATTTTTTCTAAACCTGAAACTTAGAAATATTAACCATAGATTTTAGCTTTAAATACACCATTAAGAAGTTCTTTTAAAAAAATTACTTGATTATATAAAAAATTAATTTTTTTTGGTTTTCAAGCTAAAATTGTTCAAATAATTTGTGATAAATAATTTATTGGTCCAGTATATTGCAAACGGCTTTATAAATGGTTGGTGCTCACACTACTATGTGAGTGTGCTTGATTTTTCATAAAAAAAAAATAATACTAATTCTGGTCATTTCCCTGAAATTTCCTGAAAAGGGCGTATATTTTTAATTTTCCCCGGGTGTTAAAAAGTTAAGATCCGGCCCTGCCTATGGTTGAAAAAATTCCATCTCCTTGGCCGCCAAGGTCTATAAACGCATGAAGGTTATGTGTATATTGTATATATTACACGTTATAAGTCAAATATCAATCGTGTTTATATCAGATCTAAATTATTTATAACGAGATTGAAAATAGACGTAAAACACGTTTTTTCTTTAAAAAAAAAAAATTATTAAAATTTTTTTTTATTATTTTCGTCATAAAAATTTAAAATGGTCAACGGTTTAGTTCTCAAAAATTGATAATAGATAATTTGTTGAACATATTTATATAATCCTGGTAAAATTTTAATTTTAAATAATTATTATATAAAATTGTATTCGTTTGTGATACGAAATTAATTTCCAGTTAAACCGTTTAAATTTAAATTTCCAGTTATTATATTATAAACGCGATGATGGTTTCGAAAATTACACGTAAATATCAGACGTACCTAAGTAATACTTTTTACGCCAATTTAAAAAAAAAACAAACAAACTTAAACGAATTACTTCACATAAAATGACTATACAATAAATTAATTTCGTGCAGTGTAAACGGCATAGTCAAATAAGACTTTAATCTATATTATTATGTACATCATAATATTAATATCTCGTATTTTGGCTTTCTTTGAGTTGATTCCGCTTTCCTTGTCACACTCGGTCTATACGTTCTTCGTCTAATTCTTATCCGAATACCGAATTATTACGCACGTTAACCCTTTGAATTCTTTTGGCAAGCAGTTGTTCGCCCGTATAGCCGCCAAGTTATTATTATAACGTGTCTTTTATCGAATGCGATTTATTTTATTTTACATAGGTATCCTCAATTTATTCGGTTTTAATATTCTAAAATAATTTATAAGACTTAAATATCCCGTTTTTGCGTCTAAATATTTTTTTTTTTAGAATCGCGGACTATTATATTTTATTTCATATTTTTCACATATAAAACACCGACATTCGCAATTTTTTTTGAAGTGAAAACTCGATACGTCGATATTATATTATTGAATCGTACGTGCGCAGACGTTTTATAATATAATATTTATATATTGTATAGGTACCTGCGCATTTCGTTCTATATCGAATATATTATCTTCAATATATAATAATAATTATCAAACCGAAGACGAATGGAATTCAACTCGAAACGCGTAGCTAATAATAATATATTTTAATAATATAATATCTAATTACGCCGGAGTTGGCACCGTTCAATAAAGAACAAAATATTAAATTCATTTCACCGTGTTATAGTTGTGTAGCTTACTACGGCATAATTTCTTGCACGGTAACACAAATACGAGAATGCCTCGATTTTTATATATAATACACTTACGAGTAAAATGAATACTGCAGCGCGAGTAAAACGAGTAATAAAATGATTAAAATATGCTGGCGCGTAGCAATTTATTAGTAGGTATAGGTATTCAATTTATCCATAAACTCTTGTGAAACGAAACATTCACGCTATACATAATACATTGCGAATAATAATATTTCTGTCATTTTTAAAGAAGTAATTGTAATGTGTACAAACTACAATGTTCAATGTTAATTGTATCTCTTTACATAAACATTGTTTGGTATTATAATAATTTGTGATACAAATTTTAAGTACTTAATATCATATAACTTATCTATTATGATTGTACATTCAATTTTTTACACTTAAAATTAACTAATCAAAAATCAAATATATGTTATAGGTACTTATAATATATAATTTACAATAAAAAAAAATAAAAAAGTAATTAATCATATATATTTTATCACCCAAGGGATATTGTTATTATATAAGTACAAATATTACAAAATAAATATTAATAAATAAAAATTTATTTATTAAATATAATTTTAAAATCGTTAATTTGTTCAAAATGTACTATTTGCATAATATCAATTTGTTCAAAATGTACTATTTCCTATAGATATAACAATGAAAAGTAAAATAAATTAGTTAAAACGTACTAATTTACATGCATTATTTCAAAACGTACTATTTCCTCTGTGAATAGTATAGGAAGATAAATATATGCATGCAAAACGTACTATTTTCATGAAAATTAATTTATGACATTTTTTATTTATTATTTTATTTAAAATAAATAAATAAATTTAATATTTAATATAAACTTTGTTTTTAATTTTAAAGTAATGATAACACAAATTATGATAAAAAAAAAAAAAAAATCGTTTATTAGTTTAATATGTTATTATTTATTCCAGCTTAAATTTAGTGATACCCTGATTACATATAATAATATTAATATTTCTTATAAACATAATAAATGAATGCTTTATATTATACATGAAAATGATACTTTTTTTTTTGGTTTGGTTAAGATTTATTTTATACTTTATTTAGTTTAAAGGAAATTTTTATGCTTTTTTGTACCTAATGTTTTATTAATTAAAGTAAATTTTATAAATTAAAAATATAAAATAGTGAAGATTAATAAACTTATAGGTAATAAATTAGAATATTATTTTATTATTTATATTTGAATCATATTATTTATTATGTCAAGAAGAACTCATCGCATATTAAATAATTCCAAACAAAAGGTATGTACAATATATAATAACTATTTTAATACTACAATATAAAATACAACTATATAATCTATAACCACATGTTTTATACACAAAATTTATATTTTTCATTGTATACTTCATATGTGATAATATTATAATAATTTTAGAATATATGATAATAACGTTATAATTCTTATATAAAAAACTATATTAGTTTATTATAATTACATTTTTTTAAATAATATTATTTTAATTTCAATATCCATTAACTTTGTTTTTATTATTATTTTGTTTTTTATTTACATGTTAATTATTTTTATAATAAGTAATATACTTATATTATAAAAGGCTATTAAAAAGACTGTAAATGAACATTTATTGTTCATTTAAAATAAACTTTATTGGTATTTTCTTTTTAATTTATTGTATTTTATAATAAAAATAGTGGTAATTTTATGTTTCTTTAAAACATTTGATTAGTTATTAATTATTATTATATTTTCCTATATTTTTAGATTCTGAGCGAAGCGAAGAATGTATTGGTTTTACAATGATGTGTGATTTTTTTTTGTTTTTTTTTTTATGTCTGTGTACAAAAATACTACCCGAAATAATGCTCCGATTTTCACGAATAGGGTATGTTTCCGGTAGCAAAGTGGACGTACTTGGTACTTTACTTAGGTCATTTTTTAAATTTCTCAAAATTGACGCTATGCGGTAGAAAAAACGGCGAAAAAATGACGAAAAAACTGCATTTTTCGCGAAAAATGAAATTTCGACGAATTCGATTTCTATATTTCACGATAACTCAGGCAATTTTTAAGATAGAGACCTGAAATTTTTTTTGGATGTTCACATAGCTACTATATATATGTGGTATAATTTTGGAACCGTTACATTAATTTTTCTCCAAAATATAGGACTTTAAATATTTCGTAAAATTCACGTTTTTACGTATATAATGTGTGATAAAATTGTCAATTTTGGGTATTTTGGTCTGAAAATTTTACTGAAGTATACTTACATATTACTTAACATCATACTAAAATATTATAAAAATCCATTGTCTCAATTTTTTTTTATAGCTGTTTAAAGTTGATATTTTTAGGAAAACGAAAATCTTAGAATCCATACGTATAAATATTCTGAAAACACTTTCACTACCCGAAATAACGCTTCGATTTTCACCAATAGCGAGTTTCAGATATAAAAGTGGATGTTGATGGTACTTTATTTGCAAGCCGATGCAGGGGGGGCGCCGATGTTTAGAAAATTACCTATGACCTATAAATTAATGAGTCATACCCACCCACCTATTTATAGTAATACCCCGTTGATTTAAAATATTACATTTTTTAAATAGCATAGTTACTTATAATATTTAGATTATATAGTTACATATATAATGATTATATGATTATAGCCACCCACCATCTAATTTACCTATGACATTTGTCATAGTTAAAATTAAAACCAACTTTCGGCGCCCCTGGGGACCAGTAAACAAATGATGTATTATTATACCAGTAATCTACTTACTCTTTAATTATTAAAATCTTAATATTTACATTTATACTTCAATTTTCTTTATAAAAATTAATATTTATATACAGGGTGTCCCAGATCTATTTACTCATTGTAATATCTCTGCGAAAAATTAATATTTTTGAATGTTGTTTTTTTAAAATTTAATCATCCCTTAAAAAAATAACTTTATTTTTTATGTTTTATGAAATTTGAAGATAGCCAGATTGTAGAGTACATTTGTATGATAATTTTGACATATTTTAAATAATAATGTTGTTACGGTAATTTTATGCGACTCTAACAGCGTCTTCAATTTTGTGCCAATTCGGCATAAAATGCCTGACAGATTATCCCAGTGCATATGATAGAGGGAGACGAGACGTAATATCTTAATAGCAATTGTAATATTAATATATACACAATAGTCAGTCGACACATTATAGCACAAGCGCGAGCATCCATCTTAACTTAAATATAAAATATAGTGTGCATTATTTATATTATTATATGTATATTTTTTTTTTTTTTTTTTTTGTATCTGTATATAACCCTTGGTATGGCTGTCTAGTATAAGTTTGTGAGTTGAATTTGTATTTAATTTAATCAACTAATTTCAAACAGTGTATTGATTTTATTAACATAAAAAGGACATTATATACAGAAATGTTAGGGGATTAATGATTAGACATTTTATTGAGTAGAAGTGTTAAATTTTTTTTATTATGATTTATAAAATAATTATGTTAAAGATTAATGTTTTAAGAAAAATGATATAAATATATTTTTTCTTGGGCATATTATATAATAGCGTTAAGTTTTAAGCTTTTATTTTATAAGTTTGTTCATTTTTTAAATTACATGTTTGTGTTTTATTAATATTAAAGTTTAAAACATATACATATAATGTAGAATTTGATGAATACTTAATGAATATATTATAATAATATATATATTAATAATATATTTATTCTTACTCTATCGTTACTCAAGTTAATAAGGTAAAAGAAATAGACTGAATATAATACATAATATAATAATTATTATATAATGAGTTTTAACATGTTTGATATAGATTAAAATGCGTTTAAAAGTATGTTTACACGGCTGTTTCCTCATGGGAAACTGTTTCAGATATATCTTACTGGCTAGACTTGAATTTTTTAAAGCCTGACCATAAATTAAATGCATATCTGTATACTCAACAACACTATAAAATTGAGGCATAATGGACAACTTTTCAAAAGAAACAATGAATTAAAAGTTTAAAAATTATGTATAATGAACAAAATATGAAAAATTATAATTTAAAATTATTTTGTAAACATTGGAAAAATGTGTATTAAGTTTCCTTATTATGTGAAATATATAGAATATATTAAATATAAATTATATTGTTATTTAATTATTTTCCCAATTCTATATCTTGTATAAATATACACTTCAATAATTTTAAATTATTATACTTTTATAATTAATTATTTTTAAAATTAATAATAAAAATTAAATTAAATTAAAATAAATTATATTATAATTATTGATAAATGATAATATTATAACATTTTAATATGATAAAAATAATTTACATAGTCGTGCATTTTATTATTTCAACACGTTTTACAATTAATATTACATAATTTAATTTGTGGTTATTATGAAATGAACTTAAACTAGTAATAAAACATAAAAGCGTATGATTTATTTTAAAATTGTTTAATTCCTAATAGTTAATACACTTTTTATTATGGTTAACTAAATAAGTATTTAGCGGTAATTTATTTTATTACCTACATTTAATCTTAACATTGTTATTAATTTATATCTATAATATTGGTGAGCATGCAGCAACCATAAATTAATAATTATGATACCTTAATTAATGATAGTAACTCAATAAGATATTAAGATCCATTATCGATGTTGGTAATTGATAATGAACCAAATATCGATTATGTTGCGAAATTTGAAATCATCTAATTATTATCGATGCGATATGTCGATTATTGTTGATGTTACCGCGAACTCCCCTCGTCTATACTTTCAAATGTTAATTACTCGTGAAGTATAAGTCGGATTTCCACAAACTGCACGTCTAAAATTTTATTTGAATGCATTCAAAATATATAAATTCTTTAAGATTTTACTATTTAAAACATATGTTGCCATTTGAAAATTAAAAGTTGATATTGTTTTATCATATAAGGGATGAGGGTACAAATATTATAACTATGAAAAAATATAGATCAAAATGTGTAGTAATAATTAAAAAAAAAAAATTTAAAAACTACTTATATTTTTAAAGTTATTCGCTGGATCATGATAAAAAAATCACCCTGTATAAAAAAAATTTCTGTACGCATTTCAACGAGAAATAAGGCATAAAATGTGGTTGATTAATGCATCTTAAAATTTATAGAAAAACATTATATATAATATATAGCTTATTATTGATAAATAAGAATATTGTATCGCGTGACATTAACAATATTTTTGTTTATTCATTATTTAATATTGTTATTTTTAGTCGTGTACGAAAAGACAATAATAATTGTTTTTATATATATATATAGAAGGTGGATTTTAAAATCTATTATTGCGAATTGAAAAAATATAAACGATTTATCATGGACGCAAATTCAGTTTTATTTTTGGGGGCTAAAATTTTTTTTATACTCATTAAAGGTGCTACCTTGCCTATAAATATATAAATAATATATAATATGTATACATACATACATACGTATATATCAACAACAAAACATAGAATACAATACTTATATTTGTATTTGAAATATTTTCTATAATATAATTCGCGCGACGTTACGAGTAGTAAACACAATAAGAAATGCATGTATATATTTTTATAAAATAAAATGAACTTTGGCACCACAAAAGCAGAAAAAGAACACCACGAAAAACCCATACTCACCGGCATAGACATATTGACATATTGTGTGCAGGAAATGAAAATATACCTACTTGACATACACGATACACGTGCCAGTGTATAAATTTACTATATTTATACTAGTCTACTACAATTAGAAAAATAAGCAATAATACTAGTATATTTAAAATTTAATCAATAAAACAACAAATTATAATAATTCATAAATATTAACGATACCCGATAATAATATTAATATATATTCTGAATAATTGATTATTTATATTATAAATAAGGTAAATCGTCAATATTTTGGGGCAATAAAAAAATTTTGAGAGGGCTAAGCCCCCCCATACCCCCCTTATTTGCGCCTATGCCATTTATCGATCACAATGTATCACATTATAGTTTATTTTATAGTAACATTTTGTCCAGCGCGTCAATGCGTATTTTACAGATTGTTTTTTATGTTCTATAGTTGTTATTGTATATATTTATACATATAGACGCACGTATTTATGTTGTATTATTGGAACTTTCATGTCCTCTAAAAATTCGATGTTTAAATAATGCAGAAAATAAAAAAAAAGTCGCCGAGGGCATCGATTTTGAGAACCATGTCCCCCGCAGGAGAGGCATGATCGTCCAGAGTCTTACAACCCCACCCTTGACGATCGTTTTCGTTCGATAAAACAAACGCGGATAAAAGTATTATTATTATTATTTTTTTTTTTTTTTTTTTTTTTTGTCGTTATTAAATAATATAATATAATGATAATATTATTCTTATCACTCACCTGTCGTGTCTAGTTATCGCTTCGACGATGTCGTTCCCGGTAACGCTCCAACATGGTATGGGTATAATAATTTATAGGTACGCGGTAAGTACCTAACGAGTACTATGGTATATTATACTGGATAGCTCGCCACCGCCCCGTCAGAGAAACGAATCACGCGACGATATTATTATCTTATAATAATTTTTATCGTCCGCGGACGGTGTCAAACAAACGCGATTCGAGGAAGAAACGGACGGAAGGAAATAGGTTTTACAACAATAACATCGCACGGAAGATTCGTATGCAGAGGAGCAGGGGATAAAAAAAAAAAAAAAAAAACGTCAAAAACGAAACGACCGTATGCCTACTGCGGCCGTCGGTCCCGTCAGTCGTCCGTGAAAACGAACCGAGCGTCGCGTAGCGGGTTACGGCACTGCTAAGGGTGCACGCGTGCGCGATTCGACGTCGCCGGGCGTTAGAGCGCGGCGGAGGCGGCGGCGAGCGTTCGATCAATTATTCGTACGGTCGACCGACCGACGGACTTGGCGTTGCGGTGTGGAAACGTTTGCGGTGCGGGGAAGATTTGGTGCGGCCGCGGACGGGAACGGTAGCGCGGTGACAAATCCATAATGTCCCCGCCGGGCGGCCCTCGTACGCCGTCGCCGACGGTCGTCGTTGTTTGCCCAGGAGGAACGCAAGCGGTGAGTGCTTGTCCCCGTAATCAGAGCGCCGAAGCGGTTTCGTTCGTAAATTTAATTAAATATCTGAAACGTGATCGCTCTCCATCATCGTCTACTTCTTTCCATTCGTTGTCCATCCTATCCGCCGACCAGATGCTGCACACACGCACGATACGTGCGAAATACACGCTCTCAGCGGTCTCGGTAACGTCGTCGAATGTAATAATATATTATAATACTTAATATAATATATACTCGTAATATACGCATTATAATGATATTATAATTGTATATAATACACGATTGATAAATACGTCAATAAACAAGAATCGTATAGAATATAATATTTTATTTTATGCTACCTGTGTAGCTCTGTGAGAATGACGATTAAAATTTTATAGTAATATAAACTCAAAAGAACGAAAACCTTGGGCGCGCATTTCTCCCGCCCCTTAATTATAGGCGCGTTTCGTCAAGCAGTTATTTTATTCTGCCCGAAAGGGTGTAATTAAATCTGCAGTCCAGTACCTAAAATTGCAAAACAATGATAAACCATTGCATTCGAAAAAAACGATTCTAAGCGAAGTTCAGTCAGATAATATAGGTATTGGTTAAAATTTAGACATTTTTTATTAAATATTTAAAACACAAAATTGTATCACATATATAGGGACCATATAGGTACACATATAGTACATAAATGAACACCCTATCAAATTTTCGTCTTTAAGTACAGATTTTATTTAACATATTTGTAAAATATTGTAATATAATAAAAAAATCCATATATATACTTTAAATACTGATTTCACTAAAATGTCAACCCCCTGTATATATAATTTTTTTTATATGTTACAGGCAATATGTATAATTCGGGCATTATATATAAAGCCGATCGATTTTAGGCAAAGTATTAAAAATATAATTTTAGCATAAAATGCCTAAGCATTATATATATTTCCTAGGAATTTTATAAATTGAATAAACAAATTTAGGCAAAGTATTAAAAATTACTTTTAATATAATGTTGTTTAATACTAAAACTATTTTATTGTAATATAATATACAAAATGAATATTTTTAATTTTAATAATTTATAACTATTTATTGAAATAAGTTAAACTTAAACTATTATGACAATGCAATACATAAATACAAAAATATTGTAGATACTGAGTTTCTTAATTGTCCATACTATATGATTATACTAGAATGAAAATCAGTAACTTGATAATTATGTGATAATTAGTATTAATTATTTATTAAACTCAAAATAAATAGCATTTTTAGATTCCTCAATTAATTTTCCATCTATACTAACTTATTTGTCATTAAAACTTTAACACACTATAAAAACGTTCCATGTTGAAATTATTGCAAATTTGCAATAATAGAATGAATAATATACTTGTACAAACTGTAAACAACTATTGAATTACATATTTACATGGCAAATGTAGAACATAGACAAATAGTTATCAACGTGAAATCGGTTATAATATACTTTTATTTCACATAATAATATATTCTGAATTGTGGGTATTTCTATAATTTGAGCGATAAATATATTATCGCTTTTATAGCATTTTATAGAATGCTTAACATAAATTAGACATTATAAATAATGCCCAGGGAATGTATCTAAATTCGTTTAGCCATTCTATAAAATGCCTAGGAAATATGTATAATGCCTAGGCATTTTATACTAAAATTATTTTTTTTATTACTTTGCCTAAAATCAATCGGCAACATATATGTTATCGGCAATACGTATAATATGGCATTATATATAATGCCGATCTATTTTAGGCAACGTATATTAAAAAATATAATTTTAGCATAAAATGCCTAGGCATTTTATAGAATGACTAAACGAGTTTAGGCAAAGTATTAAAAATTATTTTTGTCATACCTAATGTTGTGTAATACTAAAACTATTTTATTATTATATAATATACAAAATCAGTGGCGGCTCGTGATCACTGATCAAGGGAGTGCAACTTTAAAAGTCTTTCTTTATATAAAAAAAATAACATATAATACACATATTTTAATAATATTAATAGTTTATTTTTAATACACATTATAATATAAAGGAATTATTTTATACATCGGTTTTTGTTGATAAAAAGTTAAAAAAGAAATTTATAGGCTGGCGCCACACAGAGCGTTTTCGCCGCGGTATCATCGCGGCGTTGGTAGCCTGCCACACAGACGCGTTTTCGTCGTGCGTTTATAAATTATAACATTACATTATTATCTACTGTACTTGATTTTAATTTGTTCGAATGATACTTTATGTGAACTATTAAACAGTATATGTTTATTCGTGCCCGTGAACGTTTAAATATTAAATACTATACTATACTTATACTCAGTGCCGGCCTTAGGCAGGGGCAAACGGGGCACTTGCCCCAGGC
>JAIUCT010000061.1:432870-479226 GCA_021307375.1 Tetraneura akinire
GGGTGGTAACCCAGCCACATGCGTATCATAAATCAATAATAATAATGGGTAAGCATTAGCCATTAAGCAAGACAAAATGTCAAGTACATACAAATTAATATTTATAATTTAAAATAAATAGTTTTAAACATATCTAAGCACTACAAGTCTACAAATTATATAAAAAAAAATAATTAATATTATTGTATTATATTAATTATATTTATAGGAATGATCCAGCATTATGGATAATTAATGATTCTGTTGAGACCATATTGCTATACATGGATTTCAACAAAATTTGGAGTTGTGAGCACATATAAGATATATATATCAACAAGTTTCTTTATTACAAAATTAATAAATGGAAAATCTATTCCAAGAAGTTATATAGTTTATTCCGAACAACTAGTTTTTCGACAACTGGCTTTTCCAATTGGTGGAAAATTATAATATAGAAAATTATATACACAATACATATACATACAAAAACAATATTGGATATACTTAATTTTAATTTAACAGCTACCTACTTATTTCTCTACTGAGAGTAATGGAAACCTATATATAAAAATATTTTCCAACTCGTTTATATAGTTATAGAATGCATGTTGTGGCATCATTAAATTTCCATATGTAGATTTATTTTGATTTTAATAGGTTTTAAAATAGCATAGTAAAAATGATTCATCTATTTTTTCCTGTGATTTTGCATAATTAATGCAAATATCACAGGTATGCTTTTCAATACATTTCTTCATTAAAAATCCACATACATATGTAAAAGCGTTTCTTTCGGGTATAGTTAAGTTTCTATAATCAGGTATATCAACTGTCCTGGATTTTTAAATTTAAATAAAGGTTTTTCAGGAAATATTATTTTTAAAACATTATGATCAATAGATGTTCCGTTCATTTTAGATAATATTTCATCCAAATCTGCAATACAATTTGCATTATCTGAATGATCAAAATAATTAGAACAAAACTGATGTTTAAAAGACCAAATAAATTGTATTGATGTTGGGTTCATATTTTTACTATTGTGTTGTGAACGAAAAGAACCAAGTAAATTTTCCAAACAGTCTTGGTTTATTATATTAGTATGTAAGACATATTTTTCATTTTTATTTAGTTGTATAGATTTCCACAAATTGATATTAACCAACCTCTTATGAATTTCATGCGATTTGTTACTTCCAAATTTGTTTTTTTATCTATAACTATTAATTCTTTAAAAAAAATTTTGCATAAATGTTAAATGGGATAATTTTTCATTTGTATTTTTAAAAGGTCATTTAAAAATTTTTAAGCCAGGTCTTTTAGAAGAATTGAAAATATTAAAGAGTTTATCCATATTTTGAATAAAGTTAATTGTAGCTAAAGAAGTGCATGGTAAGATATTTAAATTTAAAGAAAGTAACATTCCACCTGTGACACTAGAACTAAAAACTTGTGCAGCTAAATATACACACATCTTTTCAAAAGGCCCTGGAAATATGTGTGAATTAGTAATTTTTGGAGCAGCACAAAGATTATTTTTACTGTCATTTCTAAAAAATTCAACTAAATATTTTTTTTCAATTAATTCATCATTATATTTAAAATTATGTTGATAAAACATATTTCGGGTGGCCTTCAATAGATGTGGTGGATCAAAAATATACATTTATTTCATTATTATTTCATGATTATTTACTTCAAAATATGGACGCTCAGGACTAACATTTAATTTATTTGATAGGCCTATGAAATTAGAACCCATGTCACTAATAAACGCTTTTACATTAATTTTAATATTTTGTAACTTACAAATACTTGTTAATATTATATCCTGTAAATCAAAACAAGTACAACTATTTAAAATAAAAAAATTAGCTATTGGTTGCTTCCAGTTGAAGTTAATACCTCTGATCATTAACACTAATACAAATTTGGCTGGATCATAAGTTTTACGATTATTTGTTTCGTTAAAACCTATAATTTCATCTTTACTTATATTATAAAATAAATTACTTTTTATGGACATTTCATCAGCATACAACACACATTCTAATGACTCGGATGAAAATTTTTCTATTTTAAACTGTAAAAAGTTAAATAAAAAGTCATTAAAACCAAGACATATTTCATAATGGCGTGTTATGCGACTCAGTTTACACGGGTTTGGTAGGGCAAGAGTAGATTGCAAAAATTTATACACTTTAGGACCTAAAAAATAAATGGTTAATGCTAACTGTTTAAATTCATTACAATATCTAAAACTAGTTGCTTTCTTATTCCTACGATTTATATGTGTATTTATAATTAAAAATAGACTAGGAGGTAAAAATTTTTTACATAAAGTTAACATTTTTTCAACAGTATTAACTTTTACAACTTGTTGTGTTACAGTATCAATTTGTTTTTTTTATTTTTTTATTTCCTTATTTTTGGACTGAATTTCATTAATTAGCTTCATTTTTCGTGGAGTTTTATTAGTGAGATAAAGTGGAGTTTGACACGATGAATCACTGGTGGATATTTGCAGCTTACTAGAAGTGGAAGAGCAATCAGGTACATCATTGACAATATCTGTGTATACATTATCAGTATAAGAAAATGAATGTGATGAATCTGCAATAAGAGGAGTGGAACACGATGCCACTGCAGCCACAGTCTCAAATTCTTCTTTTTCTTCTAAAAGTTTTTTTTCCTTTTCTCTCTCCAATAATATTTTAGCTATAGGTTAAATAAGAATCAGATTAGAATAGTTTTCATTTTATATTAAAAATATTTTTTTATACAACAAAAGTCTTACCGCTAAATATTGTTGGACTAGCATTTATTGTGAGACGATTCTTATTATTTGGGTTTAAAAACATTTTATCTTCAAAGTGAACACCGCACACTCTGTAGCTCCTGTGTAGTGTAGCAGGATCCTTATTTAATAAATGTTAAGCATTACATTTTTCTATCCATTCTTTACATCTATAAATTGGTAACATAACAAATTATAATTTATACTTTACATAGAAGCATCACATAAGGTAAAAATTAAAAAGGCAAAGTTTAAATTATGATTGTTTAATATTGATAGATTATAAAAACTTAGGAAAATTATAAAACAAACTCAGCGTAATGGATCAGTTGGAAATCTAAAATAGCTGATATTTTCAAATTTAGTTCGGGACATATTATTGCCACAAAATTTCACAGCACAATGAGTCATTTTGACTTAAAAAAAACTGAAACAACTGTCTGTAAAAATTCGTAAAACCGTTGTTAAAACTTAAAAGCACAATTCGCACAAGGCACAAGTCACTAGTCAAGAAGTCACACGAGAACAGTACAAGAGTACAACACGTGAAGTCTTATCAGATGTCAATAGAATCGTTTGTCTTATATCATTGTCAGGTGAACCAAAAACATGAAATATGCTGTAAATAATTGTATTCCGTTGATATGGTCACTATGATTTGGGCGAGGTGATAAAGGCTCGTTTTTTGTTTACACTCTTCGTGCACAATCTGTTTTCACTTAATCTGTGATTATACGATGCATATAACTGTTGTTTTATATTAGTAATTTTTATAATTCCGTTTTTACATATAATAGAAGATTACATAATTATAGTTGGTGGAACCTAATCGCCGGAATTATATTTATAATATATTTGAACTAGTTTATTGATTATTGAATTTCTCCGATACGAAACACGACATGCAGTTATCGCCTTATCGGTGATCCGCGTTGCCGTATATAAGTGTTTGTTTTGAAATTTACTTCGTAATTTTTTTTGTCGTATTAAATTATTAAATAACAAAGTAATACATTTTCACTAATCAAACTCCAATTTTAAAAAATTAGTTGAGAGCAAGACGTGTATTTTGCACATTAAAACAATAATTTTGCATTTCATTTTTTTAAATTTTGTTTTAATATATTATTATACTAATGGCTAATAACAAAGTATACATTTTATAATTATTATATATATATATATATATATTTTTTTTTTTTGTGAATAAAATAAGATTTTTATTTAATTATACGAATTTGTTCTGTTTTTTTTTTTTTTTTTACTTATTTTTTCATATTGAATTTTAAGATGGGCCTTGAAAATTTCCAGAATTTCTAACTTGGACCTTCAAAAATAATAATTGATGACCCCTGATTTGAACCATAGACATATGATTCAATTTAATGAAAATACTATAAAAATTGTTATTTGAAATTGATGGCCTATCATTAACATAAAGTTCTAATAGTAGTTTTTGGTCTATTCTAGGGTATGTTAGAAATGATTCTTGTAGATCTAAAGGTTTTTTGATTGGATTGTATTGGGATAAAGAAAAAGCTGAGGATAGTAATCTTTTTTAAATTATATGGTTAATGGAATTGTATACAACTGGATTAACAACACCTTATGGTATAAAGAGAGTAGTAATAGATATTTTTTGCTGTGATGCCCCAGCAAAGTTATATTCTAAAAGTAAAAGGATATAATGGTTTTTTTTCATGTACTAGGTGTAATATAGAAAGTCTTTATTTACAGATTTATATTTTCCAGATAGTAAATTCACCAAAAAAACATATTTAAACTTTATTAATCATACTTTTGGAGAATAGAATGTGACTGAAAAAGTATCTATTCTAACACAACTCCCAAAAATTGATATGGTATATGCATTTTGTGTTGACTACCTGCCACGAAGATTCTTGGCCATTCTATGGTCGTTACAGTCTTCTTCATATAACTGATGACCACAAAAAGTTTGGCCCTTCAGATAAATCATCTTGTTTTCTATTTGAAAACTATGAAGACTAAAAAATATGATTCGTAAGCATGAAAAACCATTAGAACAAATAATTAAACGTTACCAAGAACATATCACATTTAGTAATGAACCTACTATGTCTACTTTAATACCTAATTTTATTGAATATAATAATGGACCCATAGTAAATAATGATGTTATTTCACAATTTAAAATTGCCATATTTAATAATGTAAAAATTAATATAAACTCAATTACAGATTGCTATATTGGCTTTACAAAAGAGGAAAAATTAAATATATATAAAGTTTTTAATATATATCATAATAAAATTAATGGAGAAAATATTATTATAACTTGATTATTTATTAATATTGAACCTCTATATAACAAACCAATTAATATTATAAAATTAGGTATAGCAATAGTTTCTAACTTATCCAAAAATTATTTTACTATTAATGTGGATCATACATTTCAAAAATATATAATATTTAATTTTTTCAATGATAAACAAATTGCTTTCCCCATCTTACATTCATTAAATAACTGATTAAAATATAAGAAATTAATATTTCTGATCAAAAATGACTGTCCGGATGTTGGCTGATACGCTGAGTATCGGAAAATCGTCTGTGCACACTATTTTGACAGAAAATTTAGGACTGAAAAAATTGTGCGCGAAAATTGTCCCAAAGTTTCTGACACCGGACCAAAAGTTCAGGCGAAAAGAGTACTGCATTGACTGGAAAAATTCGACTATCACTCCTAATTTTCTTGAAAGGATTATAACTGATAACGAGTCATGGTTTTATGAGTACGATCTGGAACTTAAAACTCAGAGCATAGAGTGGAAGTCAAAAAATGATCCCCGAATGAAAAAATGTCGTAAAAGCAGATCAAATTCAAGGTCATGTTAATCGTTTTTTTTTACTACCGTGGTATTGTTCATCATGAATATCTTCATGAAGGACAAAATATTAATGCTATTTTCTATGTGGAAGTTCTCAAGCGTTTACGAGATCGCGTACGGCGTGTACGACCAAATTTGCTAGAAGAGGATGGTTAGATTCTGCATCACGACAATGCGCCTGCTTATTCGTCTTTGCTGGTCCGTGAGTTCCTGGCTCGAAATTCAATCACAACACTTGACCATCCCCCATATTCTCCTGATTTAGCCCCTTGTGATTTTTTTTTATTCCCAAAATGTAAAATGGTCATGAGGGGGCATTACTGGGACGATGTAGAAGCCATAAAGCATGAAACGACAAGACAGCTGAGGAGCTTAACTTCTGAGGACTTTGAGGGATGTTTCAACCAACGGAAACAAAGATGGGATAAATGCATTGCTACGGACGGAGAGTATTTTAAAGGGGACAAAATTGATTATATATATATTATGATTAATAAAAGTTTTATTTTAAAAGTTCGTGTATTTATTGGACATGCTACAAATAATGAAAAAAAAGCAAAATGGTTGGTCACCATCACCATTCAAATTAATAAAAACTACTGATAAGAACAAAGGTTAATGTTAATTTAATTTAATTATAATTAGCTTTTTTATTGTATTAGTCAATTATAGGCATTCATTATTAGGATTATTTCTTTGCAATGGAATTGTAGGATGCTTGGTCTTTAGATCCCTTAACAAGTCACCTGTAGAACCACCAGTAAAAAACTTTTTTTCTGAACAAATATTACACTTTGCTTGATTATTTTCTATTAGAGTATAATGATACCATATATAACTGCGTTTTTTACTCAATGAACTACAATTCATAGTTGATATAACTAATTAATGTAATACCAAATTGAGGGCTCCGTGCAACAACGAGACAAGTCCATTTTTTGAAATTATTCAGGAGAGACATTTTATTTCACCAAAACTTTAAAAATTTATATTTTTATTTGTAAATACGACATTACTATCTTTAATAACATATAATTGGGTTAAGTTAAATTGCATTTTAAATAAATGTTTGATCTTTTAAAATATCTTGGAAGTATGAAACATATGGACTTACCTGGTTTTTTGCTCATTAATTGTAAACATTTTTTTGAAAATTTATTGTGTTACCACATAAGCATATCGTTTCATTAGATTTAATCACTGGCACTATAGGAGTTGCCCATTCTGTTGTTTCCATTGGTATTAAAAAATAATCTCTAATCAATCTTTATATTTCATTGCTTACTCTATCTTGAAGTGCAAACAGTAATACTCTTGGTTTACAAAATGTTGGTTTAGCATTCCTTTTTAAATATAATTTAAAATACCTATGTTTATAAGATACTAATTCATTTTTAAATTGATTTGGAAACTTATCCATTACATTATCACACGTTATTGAAATTATATTTAATTTTACAACAATTCTTAAATGTAACGTTGAACACAAAATAACCAAGGGGAATGATGATTGTACCATTAACGCTTTTAAAGTAGTTAAATCTGTTCTTTTCCCAGTGTCAATTTGAAAATTAATATTTTTTTTTGCCAATTTTTTAATTTAATAATATATGGTTTAATAAAATTTACTTTAACTACTTCCATATTAAATAAACAATTAAAATTAATTCACCACATTTACTATTTCGAAATAGAGCCATACAAATTTTTGAGTCAATGTATTTTATTAATAAACTAACTGGGGAAAAAAGTGTACCTCCGTGTGTAAAAAACTGGATTTACACCCTACGTGCATTTATATATTTATGTACTTATAAATTAAAAGTAATTTGCAATCATACATATTTTCTACCTAGAAATATCAATCAGGACCCAATTGAATGCTTATTTGGATCCATTTGTAGACATGGTGTTAGGTATTCGACATCATTTCAATTCACTGCTTCTTTGAACGACAATATAGAGGTTTAATATTTTTTTTTATTCTGGTGTGTAGTCCACTGTAGTGACCAGACATATTGGTTGCGTTATCGTAACTTTGATCTCTACAATCTTCAATTGGTATTTTATTATTATATAATACTTCTATAATATTATCTGCAAGTTCTTTTGACTTATGACCAACGTTATCAATAAACATAAAAAATATTTCTATTGGACTGCCTCCAGCGAGAACATACCGAAACACAAACACAAACTGATGGATGTGAGGAATATCAGGAGTTGAATCTACTATAATAGAATAATATTTAGCTATTCTTATTTCTGACAATATGTTCTCTATCAATATCTATATTAAATTATGTATTTGCATTATTATTTCTTCATAATTTGTTTTGGATAAGTAAGTCGGTGTACCTTTACCAATATTTCCATACCGAGCAATGTGATCGGCTAAAAATGGATCGAATTTGGTTAATAACTCAACTGTTCCTAAGAAGTTTCCATTACATAAAGAATTTAAATGTTCATTACTACCTCTAAAAAAAAGTCCTCTGGAAGCTAAGAATTTCAATTACTCTTGTTAGTATAGCAATCCAATATTGTTTTTCTTCAACTATTTGCTGGCAAAGCTTTGTATCAATTCTTCTATTTTCACGATAACTAAAACTTACTATATTATCTTTATGCTTTTTTGAATTTTCATGTTGTAAAATTCTTTCATTTGCATTCTTCCAATCATTAAATCCCTGACAACCAAATTGTGAGTCGCCACCAAATTATTTGAATACTGCACAAAAAATGATATTTTTTGATGTTGAATAAACTAACCATTTTCTCAATATTTCTTCACCATTAACAGAAGTTTAAAAAAAAAAATGTTTTGATCAATATCTCATTGTATTTGTATTCATTCTTCCACTTAACTTGAAATTTACATTAAAATTTTGGTCATATCCACTTTTAGCTATTTTTTCTTGCCAATAATTATTTGGTTTCCAGAATTCTGGATCTTTAGAAATGCAAATATCAGTTTCGGAAATATGTGATTTATCATAAGATTGAGGTCTTGATTCTTCATTATGTAAATCTAAAATTACACTAAAATTATCTATTGGTATGTTATCTTTTACTTGTTCATTATTTTGTATTTCAAATAATTCTAATTTTGTGAAATTGGATGGAATTGAACGAAACGATTAAAGAAACTGTCTGTTTTAGCATTTTTCTTTAATTCTTCATCACATTTTTGTAATTTTTCTCTTGCTCTCTTTTTAAACTCACTTCCACTTAGTTTTCTTTTATTATCATTCATTATAATAAATAATATATTATTGTATAAAGTATTATTAATTATTATCTAGACAAATACATATAATTCTTATTAATTATTATTTATATAATATAATAAATTTAAATAATATTTACTTACACTAAATGTAGATAAGGTTAAATTACATAAAAATATTTAAACAATATCACAATATAACAAAAATTCCATCTTCATTGATACTTGAAATAAATGGCAGAATTTGGGAATAAAATAATATAATATAAAAATAGTTTATCCTTATCAACATCATTTGCGTTTTATACGTATGGTGGTTATAAATTTATTATATTATAATAAACATATTCTCAATAAACAAATTACAACGTTGCCACTTGAATAAAGCGACAGCCGTGAGCCAGTACATCAGAAGGTTGCGTATTTATATTTATTTAAAACTCAAAAATATGTAAATATTATATGTATTTATTTGTATCCAATATGTAATTAAATATATAAAATATGTAAAAAAAAAAGTTAGGTAATAAACTAATAAGAATTACACATTATACATTATAATTGTATATTAAATTATAATTAAATTATATACGTTCTAACAATGCATTAAAATATAGGTTCTTCGTCGTCAATAAAACTATGGGCAAGGGGCAACCATATACTTCTTTAAATTTTCAATAGTAAATCGACACAGATTATGGCGCAATACATTTTTGTAGCGACTAAAAGACCTTTCCACGTCGACAGAAGTTATAGGTGCAAATTTAAAGGTTAAGTATGTAGAGAGTTGCGACTCGCGAAGTATAGTACGACTGGCGTATTTATATTTTTAATCGGAAAAAACCTAACATTAATACACGGACGCCGGAACCGAGACCAAATAAAACAACATGCAAAACGAGAATATAGGTACCATTAGTTTTTCAAAATAGGAAATATCCTATTAATCCTATAAATTCCGTGCGTAGTATATAATCTCCTTTATTTTCTTCCTCTATATTCTCTTCTTCACCAAACATCATATTCAATTTATCCTCATATAACACTTCCGGGTATTCTTACCATCTTTTTGCATTATATTTTTTTTCCCTGAAAAGCTTTTGACTTCTGAATATGCCAAATCACTTCTACCTCTCTTAAGAAACTCTTCCGCTGTTTTACACTGATCATCCAGCCACCCTTCTTTAACTTTTTTTTGTCTTTCTTTGTATTTCATTTCGTATGCGTTTGTATATTTGTTGTTCTTGTATTTTCTTCTTTCATTTTAAGTTTAATTATTTCATCTGTCATCCAAGGTTTTCTAGTTTCTTTTCTTTGGAACCCAATTACTTTTCTTGCTTGGCTCTTTAATGTTTTCTTAATAATATTCCACTTTTCTTCTATTGTGTGGCTGTTTATTACATTTGTTTTTATATTGTGGAATTCTTTATGGCATTTATTTTCAAATTTTATTCTTTTCTCTTCTACCTTCAGCATTTCCAAATTCGATTTTTTAATACATCTACCTCTACCTTTCTTAAGTTTTTTATACTTTAATTGTATTTTCATGATAACTAAGTTGTGATCGCTATTAATGTCAGTACCAGGATACGTTTTACATTATTTGACTTGATTTCTGAAGCGTTGTTTAGTCATAATATAGTGTCTTATTTGGTATCTTGCTGTATCACCTGGTCTCTTCCAAGTGTATATTCTTCTTTTATGATTTTGGAATATAGTGTTTGAAATTGTCAATTTATGTCTGGTACAAAATTGTATAAATCGTTGTCCTCTTTCATTTCTATTACCTAGACGGTAGCTTCCCACTACGTTTCCTTCTTTTCCTTCGCCTACTACTGCATTCCAGTTACCCAAGATTATCACATTCTCATCTGATTTAGTCATCATCATTATATCATCTATTTTATCATATATTTCTTCAATTTCTTCATCACTATGTGTTGATGTTGGCATGTATATTTGGATAATTGTTGTAATAGCAGGTTTAGAGTTTATTTTTACAATGAAGATCCTATCTGAGCATTGATTGTAGCTGATGACACTTTCTCCACACTGTCTATTCATTATGATGCCTACTTCAGTATTTCCATTGCTCGATCCTGTATGTTGGAATCTATACTCATTAATCCAGAAATCACTAGGATCTGGCCATCGTATTTCACTTATTTCCATATTATCAATATTTAATCTTCTCATTTTTTTCTAGCTTTAAAATTTCAAATTATCCACTTCTTTTCTAGGATCTAACATTCCAAGTGCCTATAATTCTATAGTTTTTTTTTCTTTACTCAAGGCAGTTACCGTACATCCGAGTAGGAGACTATTTTACGTCCGGAATATTTTATAATGAGCTAACAAACCATAACTGAAGATTCTAGGAACATTAAAGTGGTGGTCTACCGTTTCCTTCCACTTCCCAATTTTACAGTCGTTTAGATAACTGTCATCTATGCCTACAAATGTTTGGCATGTGGCTATACCGATCTCTTTGATCTCTAACCACATCCAATACTGGAGAAGCTGCTTCCCTTCCCATCTCTAGTCCCTTGAGTTGCCTTTTACGACAAGCTGGGATTGCTCTGGGCCTATTCGGACCCAGACAGCTGATTAGTAGTAAACTAATAAGGGACAACATAAGACTTGTTTTACTATTTATTATAAATATAAATATAATAATTATATTAATAAATACGAGTAGCAGAGTAGATATTAGTAATTTAAAATCGATTTATATTAAGATGATTAATTTTGTTAGATCGTTTAATATTATTTATTTATTATTTTATTATTAACATTTGTACTTAATATCTATATTCTATACATTAAATGTATTTGTTTCATTAAATGTTTTGGTCGATTTGGTATTTTGTGTATAAAAATAACAAAAGAAACTATTTCTATTATTATTATTCAATCTAACACTGGAGTATATTAAGCCGGCGCCACACTTGCGCATTTCGGTGTAATGTAACTGTAATGTAACTGTACCATTGCGGCGAAATGCGCAAGTGTGGACAGTGTTACTGCAACAAATGTTGTGTTGCGGAGTCGATCCGAACTCGATGGATAAATTGACGAACATTCGCGGTTGTTCGGTTCGATTCGTGCGCAAGTGTGGCCGTCATTTTTAGCACTGCGCAACAAAACCGCGTAACAATTAATTCTAGCTAGTTAAATTATTACGTCTTTTTTAAATAATAAATAATATTATTAATTATTATTATTATAGATGTATAATATATGAATTTATTATATATATTCTCTTATAAGAAATGTGGTATCCTTCTTAGCAATTTTAGGACCTAATAATTGTATTAAATATTCAAAATCCATTGATGACATTCTAACAAAATTATTAAATTGTCCTGTTAATTCTTGAGACCGAAGGTCCGTAATTAAATTTGTTTCTTGGTTTCTTCTCGCATATAAATTTGTTTGCCACCATCTTCTTTTTTTTTCATTTAACCGTTTTTCTTTTTTACGTTTGTCCTCTATATATTTTATTAAAATAAAAGCCGCACACGTCACTTGTAATTCTGACATGTTGCCTTGAAAACAAACGAACAACTGATGGATCGACAGCGAGCATAATATTCGAGCAAATGCGCGCGAATACCCTGCCACACTAGAACACTAATTAGATGACGAACACGAACACGAACATTCAGTCCGCAATGTTACATTACAATTACATTACACCGAAATGCGCAAGTGTGGCGCCTGCTTTATATATATTTATAATATATATTATAAGTATTATATACTAATATACTATAAACGTAAAATCAAAATTAAATTTTTTATATAATTTCATATTTTCTACAATCGTATTACATGATCTTAATCTTGAGCTTTTTGATCTCGTTGAGAATGATTTAGACATTTTTAATATATTATTGTAAACTTTTTTTAACAGATAAATTACTTATAAATATTAAAGAAAAACGCGAGTCCTTCAGAAGAAATATTATGGTTACAATATTATTACGTACTTTAAATCGCGTAATAGTGATAGTAGTAGGTTGAAACAGTTTACTTTTGAATTAACTTAGTGGCCGTGTAATAATAGTCGGTCGTGCCTCGTGCAACCATAGTGTCTTAAACCGTGGGTACGAGTCGCCACCTCCGAGAGAGTCAGCTGTTGTCAGTGCATGGTCGGTGTCACTGACTAATCTCGATGAACGAAGTCATTGCGACTATTGCGAGTAATATTACTATTTGTTAGTCAATATATGTGTAAAATAAATAAATTATGAAATAATAACAAAAAAAAAAAAAAAACAGGTGACCGCCAACACCTCGTCTCACACTTACAAAAGTTAACATATGGTTTACAGTATATTAAATTATTTTTTTAGATCAGATATAATTTTTCCCATGGTGTGACATGGCGCGTCGAATTTAGTATTAATAGAGAAAACAAATTTTTGAATGAATAACCAAAATATAATTGACTCGGGTGGATATTCTAAGTTGAATAGATGAAATAATTTAAATGTAATGTCAATGGCTTGTACAAATGTACAATGGAATAAACTTTATATTTTACATAATCATAATATAATATAATGATTTCTTTCGGACATATTTGAGTACCTACCTACTATAATTATGAATGGTTGTATTGGGGACATTTCATTATGGAGTGAATTAATAAATGTTTTTATTTCGCAGACGAAATTTTTTAATATGATGATGCTGTTTTGTGAATCTCTGATCGAATATTTTAATTGATATTTTTTTGCCTGTATGATCGATTGTTACTTTTTTTGTTAATTATTAATATTAAATTAACATATTACATGATTATACATATATTAATTGGTATGATACAAGATAGGTAGGTAATAATAATAATGATGACGATATGTAAATATTCAAAATATTAATTTATTATCTATATATTTATAATTAATATATTTAATAATTAATAACAATAATTTTAAATTAATCCCTATGACTCCATCAAATAGATTAAAGAAGTTTTTAAATAAAATGTAGGTAGTATATTTATTATTTAGTAATTACCCAAATTCCAAATATAAAAATAAATATGAAGTATAAAATAGAAAGTTAAATACAAAAATTATAAAATCTTTATTCTATCATTATTATAGTATTATATTTTCTAAAAAAATCAAATAATTTTTACTTTGACTTGTGTCTCTTGCATTCTTTAAATTTTCTAAAAGTTGGAGATTTGAAGAATTTTTAATTTTTTTCGTCATTATTTTTTCCGACTTTTTTCAAATATAATTATTATATTAGGGGATATAGGATACATCATTTGAAAATCTATGCCGACCTAAAAATATTAATTGACTTGTTAGGTTATGTGTATATTTTAATACTATAATATGATAAAAAAATATAATTCTATATTATAATTATATTATATTATATTAAAGTAACTATTTATTTATTTACTAATCTGTATCCCAATGGTAATTTGTAGGCACACCAATTATTTATTTTATGTTTTGTTGATGTTGAAGTTTGTATATCTATTAAACGAAACTGTGTTATTGCTTTTCAATTTCTTTCTAGTTCAGGAAATGGACAGTTATTATTATGTTTTATTTGCTCAACAATATGTAAGATATCATTTTCTGGTTCTGCAACAAACCAATTTTATAAGTATTAAAAATATAATAATTATGTAATGAATTCTTCCCTATTATATATCACAGTTAATACGATAAGAGAGAATTGTAATTTATTGCCACCAATAAGTATTTTATTTTTTATTCGACTTTTAATTGCTACAAAAAAAAAAAAAAAAAAAAAATCATAATTACATATCAAAATGTAGATCATCATTACGACTTAATGGTTTAATATGTCGTTTTATTTTATTGCTGGAAGATATAAGACCATAATAAGATATTATAAGATATAAGAAATATTAGTTTTTAAAGTTCTCATAGAATAATAGAATTTAATGTACATTGTACAGCTTGCCTTTTGGATTTTTCTTAGTGTCATATTTCAAAAAATATGTATCCTAAAACGTTTAAAACGATAATTAAAATAGAATAAATATAATTAAAAATTAAAATACTAACTATTATTTCTGTTGAAAATATATCAATTTAATCAAAAATAATATTAGCTAGTTCAAAAGACATGGATATATGCTTAGATATTACATAACTTATAATAGTGTCAACCAATTTACTTCAAAAATCATAACTTCATAAGTCTAAATTTGTCCTTAAATCGATAATATATGTTATATGTACATACCTATATGTATAATCTATATACAATTCGAAATTATATTGTTATAAATATTTCATGTAATTCAAACATAATATAAATAGTTCATCCATGGCCACCAGGGGGCCCCATACGACGAGGTCCAACGGGAAAATTCCGATTTACCGATAGGCCTATCCGCCCCTGATTTATATAATTATTTATTATTGTAATTATTATAATATGATATTTGGTGTTTATTGAAACTTGTTAAATTTATTTAGAAACTTATAATTCATCATACATAGTTTCAAATTAAATTATATTGTATGATAATATAATGTGAATTCAGTGGCGTAATTAGATTTTTTGGTGAGGAGAGGATATAGATATTTCTTTAATATATATACCAAAATGTTCATTATATTCTCATTTTAGCACCCCATGATTTTTTCTCTAGTTGCGTCTATGCTGAACAGTCATCTTATTCACAATTACTTCCAATAGATTTTACTGAACTAAAGTTGTTAATCTGTAATGTTTTAAAAGAAGATACAAATTGTGTGGATGACGGATTTATATTACGATGCCCATGGCTGCGTATATTACCAAAAAAATATTCAAGTGAGTCTTGGTTTATATTGCGTGGAATTAAAAATTTCATTTGGAAATTTTTTAATAATGCAATATCATCATACCAGAAAGCCACATGAGGCTAATCCTCTTTGATTGCCGATCTCATAATTTTCCCATCTTTTGAAAAAATAGAACTGCCATTTACAGAATCAAACACAGTGTCAATAAACAAACAAAATTCAGCTGATCCATGAGAATCTTTGAAAATACCGTTATGTGCTGAAATGTTGAATGACATAATTAAAATAAAAACAGAATATAAACAATTACAAAAGAAATTAAATTTTACCATAATCTGCCATCAATCTCATTGTTGCTGCCACTCGCTGACTTAATGTTTGGGCTGCAATTGAAACACGCATTTTCCGAACTTTTTCAGGAATTACATGCAATTTTGTGATTTTTGGTAATGTTCTAAGTCCACAAACTTCATTTTTTACATCTAATTTGTAAAGGTCTGTTATATGATTCCATGACGCAGTGTACTTTATGTTATTTTTGGTAAATATAAGATTTTTGTCATCAAATTGTTGCGAATAGTTTTTAGTAAGTGTGGTGGGTCCAAAATTGGTATGTATTATTAATTGTTCATTAATTTTAAAACTAACATATCTATTTTCATCTGAATCTATAAACTTGATTGATTGTTTCAAAAGTTTGATAGCTTTTACATTAGATGTACCTTGGTCACACACCGTACTCATTACTTTCAACCCAGTCTTTTGAATTTCTTCTATTACTTCAGTTATACATTTAACAAGCTAAGGAGTTTTTGTAGTACTCTGACAAAAATAGTAAGCGACAGGCTGTTTCCATTTTTTATTAATTCCTCTGATTAAAAATACAAGTACATGGTCACATATTTTAAAATACTTATCATTTTCCCCAAAATTTTCAAAACCATAAATCATATCTTCTTTTTTACAATAAAATAAATCGGGTTCAATAGCCATCTCATCAAAAACCAATGAACACAATCTATTATTGAGTTTTAATTTAGAAACATGATGCATTAAATTTTTAAATATATGTTCATAGATACCAGCTTTAAAAGAAACTTGATTTAAAAGGTTGGTCAATGTTTTTTTCGATGGCAAGGCAAAAAGAGTCGAAAAAAATCTGTAAGCTTTTGGTGAGTTTTTATAAATTTATAATGACAACATTTTATCATCCACTGAATATCTACGGCCTTTGGGTTGTTTAGTTTGAGAATTAATTTGTGATTTAAAAAAATTAAATATTGTTGTATAATTTGTTTCTTGTTAATCTCTCACTTTTCTTTTTTAAATTCATTGCCACATAAAATAATTTTCTACATTTTGGCATTAAATCACGCTGACTTGATACATTAATCTGCCTCAAAAAATTATTATTATTCCTAAGAGAAGCTCTTTTGAAATGTTGGTTGCTTAATTCACTAACTGTTTCGTTTAATAAACCAATTCCATCCATTTCTATCACACCTATAACATAGATGACAATTATTTTATACTCGAAAAACATAAATATATATAAAAAAAAAAAAATATTTATTTATCAAGATAATGTTTTTTTATTTTTTATTTATAATATAAACATTGTTTTATATTTGTATTAGATATATTACCTTGATAATGGATTTTCACTGTTTCTACACGGGTATCTGGGTTTAACAGTTCACTGTCTTGTTCATTGTACACGCTACACAATATCTTCAACTACAATCAAATAACACATTTTTTAAAATTTAATTTAAAAATGGCAAGGGATAATCCTGCCGCATAGGATATAGGTGTGCGAATCACAATGTTTAATTTTAATTCGAATTTGAATGCACTGATAAACCATTGCATTCGTAAAAACGATTCTGAGCGAAGTTCAGTCAGATAATGTAGGTATTGATTAAAATGTTGAGATTCGATATTCGATAAACTAAAAATATCAACAGCTATAAAAAAAAATGAGAATAGAGATGTTTCTAATATTTTAATATGATGTTAAGTTATATGTACATATACTTCAGTAAAATTTTCAGACCTTTATACCAAAAATTGCCATTTTATTAAACATTATATACATAAAAACGACAATTTTACGAAATATTCAAAGTCCTATATTTTGTAGAAGAAATTAACGTAACGGATCCAAAGTTTTACCACAAATATAGAATACTTATAACACCCAATTAAATGTTCAAGTCCCTTACTTAAAAATTGTCCGAGTTCTTTTAAATATTGAAATTGAATTCGTCGAAATTTCAGTTTTCTTGAAAAATGCCGTTTTTTCGTTATTTTTTCGATAATAGTTCTTTTAATGAATTTAATACCTTGGTTTTAAGGGCCCCTTACACGGTTAATTATATTGCGCAATATACTGCATATTATTAAACATAAACGATTCAATATGATCCATACAAGGTAAATATTATTGTCAATATCCTGAATATTGCCGCAATAAAGGGATCTTTAAGAATGGACATTTGTAAAAAAAATATATATATTTTTAATAATAGCTGCCTATAATAGTAAAAGTTAATACGAGTCTGAATAATATAAATATAATATAATGCTTACTTTCTGGTAAATACAAAGTTGGCATTACCCCTATTTTAGTATTTTTGTTCCGGGACTTTCACAACTTTCGTCAATGTGTTGACAGTGTGACACACTGCAAAACGAACCATGTTCTTTTCTAAATCTAACAATTTAATATTATTGCACATTCATTTCCAAATGGAAAAATCAGGTTCGTTTTCCAGAAATACTTCCTTCCTTTCTGTATTATTGCTATTATTCACACAACACTTTGAAGATGGCATTTTAAAGTAAAAATTAAACTTTACGATAAAACAAATAAAAAACATAAACAGTGAAATACTATTTAAAATTTAAGAACTCGGACATTTAATATAGTATTACAGAACACACATCAAGAGTCACGAGGTAACAAAAGCAAAACACGAGTTATGAAATAAAGTCTGTTGTTATTGTTGTATTATATTTATAACTTGTAGTTCATGGAAATGATAGAATTACATTTTTCATGGAGTAATAAATTTAAATCACTTGGTGGTATGATTATGCACTACATTTGATAGAATTATCTTTATTCTATGATAGAACCTATCATTTAGACTGGAATTCACTCACCCTGACTATGATTGAATAACTACGTCGCTCTCGGCGACGTACAACGACGGCCAAACTTCATAAGTGATGCTACGTCTATACGCAGTAGATGTCCGCCGCAAACGTTTCTTATTTTGAATAGGGTATACAATAGAAATAGAGTAGAATGGAGTCGCGTGATGGCGTCAGACGTCAGTGCATCGTTTCACGTTGCAATAATACAACATTATACCATGTATAAACACGTGAATTATATTATTCATCGAACTATTATTACAATGACAATTTTATTTGTACGATCAAAAAGATAATAATTAAATTATTATAATATTGATAATTTCATATGTACAATTGACAAGGAATAATTAAACATGGTCACATGAATAAAAATAATTATTGTTAATTCCGCAATTTTATTAATTGTTTATTTCGGGCTAATAATTAATATTATCAACTTGACATAGGCGTGCGTAGGATTTTATTGCAGGGTGTTCAGAAGCAAAATAAATTTTATTTGGAAATATTGAATTATACATTAACTAATTACAACAATATCAGATAAATATTCTCTAAATTGATTAAAACTTAATATGAAATATTTAAGCGTTAGTACTTATTCATATAAATTATGTTTGATAATGTTTTGATTGGCAATTTTAGTATTAGCTTTAGGCATAATGGTATGAAAATTTTACTGAAGTGTACTTACATATTTTTTAACATCATATCAAAATATTAGAAAAATCCCTCGTCTCAATTTTTTTTTATAGCTGTTTTAAGTTGATATTTTTAGTTCAAACGAAAATCTAAGAATCCAAACGTATATACGTAATATACCTGTGAAATTTCTACAAATTCGATGTTAATATTTCACGATAACTCGAGCAATTTTGAAGTTAGAAACTTGAAAATTTTATTGGGTGTTTACACAGATACTATATATATGTGGTAAAATTTTGGAACCGTTAAGTTAATTTTTCTACTAAATATAGGACCGTTTTTGTGAAAAAAAATTGAATGAAAACATATATTTTGAATTTTGTGCTTCAAAGAGTTAAGGCACTAAAGTTGGAAATTGGTTGATAATTTAGTATTTACCTTTTCATTACAATTTGTAAATTCTATGTTAAATTTTTACCCTTCCCCTCAATTTTTATTTATTTTAATACTAGAATATAACATTTGCGAAATCATGTGAGACACGGTTATTATAAAATTACAGATATTTTTAAATTATAAACCGGTTTATAATTTAAAATTAATGTAAACAAATATTATAATATAATGTATAATCTGTTTGAAATATATATATTTTACAACAATTTCATTAATTTTCACATTTTTATATTAATATATAATTGAATCTATACAATATTTAGTATATCTATGAATATGAATAACAAATAAACAATAAAAATTATTTATTTAGGTTATAATGGTAATAATATATACCATTATAAAGGTATAATGATACTTATGATTTAATTTTTCAATTATGTATAGTAATGATTTTGGTTCTGATTGTGTTATAATATGTTTAATTTTACCAAGGAAGAAAACTGATTGTCTATAACAATGCCAAGTTATAATAGTTAAGATTAGGCCAACATTTTTTGTTTGAGAGATTCAGGCATTTCTGGTGGTGGTGGTCTAGGTAATCTAAAGGTAACTTTCACTGCATCGTAGATAAACCATTGAGCTGCCGTTAACGTTCCAACCATCACAATTCTCGGTCCTAATCCTTGCCATAATCCTGTAGAATTTAAATAAAACAAATTTATTTTAATCATTTTCACATTTTATTGAATGACATTTGAATTCAAATTATATTATTATAATTTTTTAAATTAATAATTAGTAATTACCCATAAAACCAATTTTCTTAACGATATCCCCGGCAGAGGCACCTTTAGCTTGATTCAATTTTGACACTAGTGTGTCGGCAGGATGAGATACAACAGCACAAAATACACCGGCAATATAACCAGCACCGAATGTTACAACCAGCTGTTCACCTTTAGTGCATTCAGCTCTAGGCTTTGGTACTACGTATCTATATTTTTACAAAAATAATAAATAAATAAAATAAATATTCAAAGTAATTTATATATAATAATAATAATAATAATAATAATAATAATAATAATAATAATAATCAGGGAAGTATTTAGGTGTTACAGCGACCCTGGAAAATCATCCAAAATGAGCACCTACAAAAATCTTTTTTATAGAGTAACAAGAAGCATCACATGACTGTCTCTCTTTTTATAGTCTAATGGTTAAACCTGTACAGCGATTTCCACAATTTATACTGTTCTTACAGGTTTGCATTTTATTGTTTGCAATTTTAATTTTAAAAATCATCTTTTATTATTGGTCTATACTTATAACTTTTAGGATCTATTGCATAATACAAGTTATGGTCATCCTGATAGAATGTCTTTACAGTTAGCATTAATTTTAGCAGAAATGCTTAATGAGAGAAAACGCGAGAGTCAACAGGCTCAAGCATTTAAATAAATGTTGAAATCTGTATCTAGTAAATTAGCTGTTGGTCCAATTACTGATAGCAACAGATGTCTTTTAAGAAAAGATGATGTTACAACGATTGTTAGTAATAAATAAATAAATAATATTTAATAAATTATTAATATTTATTTAAATTATTATTTTTTTTAGGAAATAAATCATGGAGAAGTAATTGGGAAATGTAAACCACGTCGTCTATTATTATTTAATGATTTGCTTGTTTGTGTATCTGTCAATAATAAAGATGATTTAATTAACACATCACAAAAAAGACTAACGTTCAAATAAAGTTTTCCAATTGCTGAAATTTAAGTATATTATAAATTATTATTTTATTGGACATTATTTAAGTTTTATTTTATTTTTTAATGGTTATGATACATTATCATTACCAAGTGTTTCACATATAATTGCTGGTAGTACAACTTCACACAATAACATAACAGATTAATCTGTGTAATAAAATGAACCATTTGATGCATGATTATCAAGTAATTAGTCATCAATTATGAATTATCATCAACATTAAAGGGTACATATTTGGTTAGTATAAATTTAAAATAATATTTTTAATATAAAATATTTTAAATATGAATGTATACAAGTCATTACTAATTGTTAATAAATGATGTTTTGGGTTTAGGATCTTGCACCAAATCAATTAAAAGGAATTCTTAATGCAATTCAATGTAAAGTGCAATACAAAGGAGATCAAGTAGCATGGATGGACTCTTGTTGCTTTCAATTATTTATTAATCGCCAAGAATATACTTTTCAAATGGAAAATCCTGATATACAAAAAGCTCAGATAACTGGTATATTAAAAAAAAGTGATGATAATTTATTATAAATACATTATTTTATCCATTAACTAGCCGGGAACCAGTAGCTGAGGAACAAAAGCTTTACCACCACCATAGTTCTGCCAGTGGAATACTGATGGGGGTGAAAAGCTTTACCACCACCTTAGCTTTTCCGCTACCATAGTGTTCGGGTACATTGAGTCCGGCGGAAGTAGCTCTTTATCGGATATAATGATTAAAGTATTTTATGCGCCTCCATCGGATTGAAGGGCATTCGCAATCTAGTGGTCCTACTTACACTCTTTTCGGGTGAACAGTCCTTGACCGATCACGAAGACGTACGACGAACGGTAGAATTTATATAATAAAAATAAGGAAAAAACCTTTGGAAGAAACGATACCGGCCAAGTATTTTTTTATTATATAAGATAATTAATAACCATTTATATATACGAATATATTTATTTGTATACAACCAGATAACCTTTTAATCTAAAACGGAAAAGCTGATATTGCTGTGGAAGGGATACAGGTTTAAAGAGATAGTGTTGAATTTTGATTAAAATATTAATACAATAATAAATCATTACATTCGAAAAAACAATTCTGAGCGAAGTTCAGTCAGATAATGTAGGTATTCATTAAAATTTTGACAATTTGTTATTAAATAAACGCAAAATTTTATCACACATATAGGGACCGTATAGATACACATATAGTACATAAATGAACACTCTATAAAATTTTCAAGTCTCTAAGTTCAATAAATATGCTCATAAAATCCTTTTACACTTAAAAGCCCATATCATAAAAAATTTTGTCAATTTTATTTATCATTATTGTAAAATATTGAAATATAATAGGAAGAATCCATATAAATAATTTAAATATTAATTTTACTGAAATTTCAACATTAAACAGTAAACACCTATAAAAAAAATTGAGTTTTGAGATTGAGATATTGAAATACATTTTACAGGTACACGTTAAGTGTACGGCTAGACCAATTGCGATGAAATTTGGTACAGAGATATATTAAGCCTATGGGAAGACGATCGGTTAAGTTAAAAAGTGATGGGCCCAACCACTGGACTACGGGAGGTGCTCAAACAGGTATTATAAGATTTACGATAGAAATTTTTGCTTGTAGATGATTGCTATTAGTTTCAATAATATTATTATTTTGGTTGCTATAAGTTTCATTAATAATTGTATTATCACTATGGTTACTGTTATAATCATGATGAGTAATTTCGTCGAAGAAAAAATGTCGTGTTTTTTCTGTCTATGGGGTGAATTTTGAGAAATTCGAAAAATTACCTAAATAAAGTACAAACTACATCCAATTTTCAAACGGAAACATATACTATTCGTAAAAATTGGAGCATTATCTCGGGTAGTAAAAGTGTCTTCAGACATAAAAAGAAAAAAAAGACACATTATTGTAAAACCAATACATTCTTCGCTTCTCTCAGAATCTAAAAATAATAATAATTATATATATATATATTCGTATTTTCATTGAATTTGTACCATCCTTATTTATTTCATTTCTAGTGCATATTTAATAATTATATCAACACAATTTATTTAATTACTTGTAGTGTAGATGCAGATTATCGTATACATTACCTATACCTATTAGTCTATTACTTACACAATATTACATAATTGTTTTGGTGAATAAAAAATGATTAAGTATAACAACACTGTGACCACATTAGTTAATATTATAAATTTCGAAATAAGTACAAAACCGGGCGGATATTATATTATTTTTAGAATACATATTTTAATATTTAGAAATATTAAATAATTACAATAATAAAATATTACAATTTATTTTTTTTATTTTCAAAAATATTATAAAATCAATATAACGTTTTAGATTCTGAGCGAAGTGAAGAATGTATTGGTTTTACAATATTTTTGTTTTTTTTTTTTTTTTTATGTCTGAAGAAGTGAAGACGCCTTTACTACCCGAAATAGTGCTCCGATATTTACAAAAAATATATGTTTTCGGTTGGAAAGTGGATGTAGGTAGTTGGTACTTTATTTAGGTAATTTTCCGAATTTCACAAAATTGACCCTATGCGACAGAAAAAATGACGAAAAATTTCGATGTATTCGATTTCAACATTTGACGATAACTGAAGCAATATTGAAATTAAAGACTTGAAAATACTATTGGTTGTTAACATAGACATATTATATACGTGGAAATATTTTGGAACAGTTACGTTAATTATTTTTCTACAAAATAAAGAACATTGAATGTTTCGTAAAATTTTCGTTTTTATGTAAATAATGTTTTATAAAATTGGCAATTTTAATTTTTTAGGTCTGAAAATTTATCAAACAAAAATCTTAGAATTATTACAATAAAAATTAATAAAAAAACCCCAAAAATCGAAAATTTTTGAAAATTGTATTGAAGCATACTGGTATATGTATTTATTACCAATTTCCAAAATATTAGGAAAACGTCAAGTCTCAATTTTTTTTAATAGGTGTTTAAAGTTTAAATTTCAGTAAAATCGATATTTAAAGTATTTATAATGATTATTATTATATTACAATATTTTACAATAATGTTAAATAAAATAGAAAAATGTAAATAAATAAAAACCCAAATCCACAACAAATTTACTTTTATGTAAGCAGTTGGACTTTTGTCAGTCTGTGTTTTGCACTGATGATGTTAAGTTTGTTATCGAAATACGTATTTGCTTAAATAAAAGTAATTTTTTGTGGATTTGGATTTTTATTATTTTAAATATATAATCCACAAGTTAATACTTCAACAATAAATATTAAAATAGGAAAAAAAAATTTTAAAGTTTGATAACTTCCATTTAATTGTGAATTATTACATTTACGATTTTATTTCTTATATGTTTTTAAAGAATAAAAAAGAAAGGAAAGAGGATACTGTTGAATTTGTATTACAATTTTAATGCAATGATTAATCATTATATTCAAAAAACGATTCTGAATGAAGTACTTTCATATTTAGTTATTAAGGTGACTCATTTAGGGGTTTTGTGATAAATTATTTTTATTGAACGTAGAGACTGATGTTTGTAAAAATTTAAATCGGTACATATATTAACTGATGAGCTTCGCTCAGAATCATTTTTTGAATGTAATGATTTATTATCGCATTCAAATTGTAATCAAAATTCAACACTATCCTCTTTACACCTGTGTCCCTTTCACACCAGTATCTCTTCCTTTTTTAAAAATTTACTAGAAAAAATAATTAATACATACTTGTACAATAATTCAATAGTTTTTTCGAAACACGCGAATTTCATCATAGTGTAAGGAATTTGTCTCATCCACAAAGGCACTAAGCTTTTGTAAAATCCGTTCAATCCTTCGGCTTGTTGAATTTTTGGAATAGCTTCCCTCAAAGTGTTTGCAAAACCAGGCTGAGTTTGGATACGAACCTATTCAAAGCAAAATCACGTTGTTATATTATATATTTTTATTTATGATTAAAATACTATAAGTATATAAAAAAAAATATATTTAAAGGGAAGTCTCGATAAAACAAAGGTAGTATATAAATAAAAGTTCTTATTTGTTTTTTCTTACAATAGGTACTCTTAATAAAAAGTAAGAAAATATAAACAAATTGTAAACATTCGTTGATCAACGTATAAAAAAAATGTATTAATTTAAAAGTAAATGAATCCTGAAACTTTACAAAGTACTATTGATGTATTACCTTGATTATTTTTTATTCATTCACATTTATACATCACACATTTATAATATAAGTAGTTTTTAAGTTGTTATTAGATTTTTTTTCATAATTTGCATTATTTAGTATAATACTTTTAATTTTAAAAGTTTTTTCAGTTACGTTAAATTCCCTCAATTAAAGGCTACAGATTAATACAATTTAATATACATGTTATAATTTAAAATTTTTGTTTTTAATAGCTGTTTAAAGTATAAAAAAGAAAGGGAAGGGATACTGGCGTGGAAGGGATACAGGTGTAAGGAGGATATTATTGAATTTTGATTACAATTTGAATGCAATGATAAATCATTACATTCTAAAATGATTCTGAACAAAGTACTGTCAGATTTGGGTATTAGGTGACTCATTTAGTGGTTATATGGTAAATTATTTATATTGAATTTAGAGACTAATAAATGTAAAAAGTTTAATCTCTACATATATTATCTGATAAAATTCGCTCAAAATCGTTTTTACGAATGTAATGATTTATCATTGCATTCAAATTGTAATAAAAATTCAACACTATCTTCTTTACACCTGTGTCCCTTTCACACCAGTATCTCTTCCTTTTTTAAAAATTTACTGGGAAAAATAATTAATAGATATTTGTACTATAATTCAATAGTTTTTTCGAAACATGCGAATTTCATCATAGTGTAAGCTGTTAACTCTCAATGTACCTACCTAACTTAATTATCTCTAAGTCTCTAACTTGTAATGATTTAAAATTTATATAAATCCACTATACTACATGCTACGAGAGAGTGCGACTGCCACACGCATCGAAATGAATTAGCTCCGACGTCCGGAGGCTAAATTTCCACCACCATGAGGCGTTCGCTCTCTGTATACAGCTGCTGAACCACACTGAATAACAAACGTGTAATAATAATAAATAACATTACACCAGTAACCGCTCTGTATATTACAACAACGTCATTCGGAAACGGTACGACGGCGATCGACACATATCGACTGTAGGCAACCTTGATAGGAATGTGGTGGGAATGCGCGGAAATGAACACATATTGGTCGCCCCCCAGTCGTACTCTCTCGTAGCACTTAGTATAGGCGCGTTATAATAAATATAAATAGGTATTACTAAATAGGTATACTCTGTTCCAAAAGAGAAGACACGAAGCGGTGACCAGTTTTCGTTTGGCGGCGCGCATTCCCCACCTACTCCGATAAATGCACGTATGCTCACCAGCGACCTCTGACACCCAGCTGCACCGTTAAAAACTATTATACGGCGCGCTTCGATTGTTGACATATATGACACTTGGCGAATATACGTATAACCTGTCACCTGATAACCGTGCACGTGTACACGGCTATTGTGTGCCGCATTTTAATTACGGTGTATACATCGTCGGAAATGATCGGCCGTCATTCGCTATGCGCAGAACCCGTGTCTTCTCTTTTGGAACAGAGGATAGGTTTTCATAATAGAATATATAATATATTTTAATAATATAATTATTCTATTCGAACGATTTACGTGTAATTCTAATATATTTTATTTCCAGATACTCACTTTAGCAGCTTCCATTGGACTGAGGGCAATGTCTGCGAAAAATTCGGCGGACGCAGACGCAGCCAAGTACAATGCCGTTCTGTATACGTAAGAGTTCTCTTCGCCAATGATTTCTGAATATCGTACTTTGAAGACTTCGTACAAACCAAATTTGCACATACCCTGATTGTAAAGTCAAAAATTTGGTCATATGTTAAATAGTACATATGTCAATTGTCAATTAATTAGTTAATTAATAATTAATAAATATTAATAAATTATTAATAAATAATAATTAATTAATTAATTATTTTTATCATTAGTATTATTGTTATTTTTATTTTTATAATCAATCATCATTATCAAAAATCGGATATTTCAGGTACATCGTCCTGGCACCCCAACCTCGTAATTTGGACATCATAATACAATCAGTTTTTAGTAAGGAATTCGTTATAATTTGTAACCTAAAATTTCGGACAGGAAATCCAAAAATGTGTTCGGGTGCTGGAAAGACGTCGTCCTGGCACCCCACAGTGAAAAATAATTAACGTATCGTCATCGGGCCCATTCTATCTTTTAGTAAGTAATTCGTATTTTTTTGTAATGTCAATTTCAAAATTTGTAACTTACCTCGATCCCGCCAAAAATCATTTTTAATGGAGTGCTAGAACGACGTTGTCCAAACACTCCGGAATAAATTTGGATTTTTTTGTAAACCAATGATATAGAAATATTCATTAATAATAATTACATTTCACGTTCTAATTTTTTTCTATAAAACCATTAAACTATATTAAACTAAAATTGGCTATATTGTTTTGTTATTAACTATTAATTGTAATTATGAATTCAAGTATCTATAACTTTACATTATCTTTCAGTCAAAGTTACTACATTTTCAACTACAAGCAGTGTTGAATACATATTATAACCAAAATTTTATTTAGAATAAAATAAATGATTAAATACTCGTATATCAAAGTAATATACGAGTATATTATATATTTATATATAGTTATAAGTTATATATGGATATACATATACATACGAGTATATAATTTATATGGTGCATAATATAAAAACATCTAATATAGATCAGAAATATATAAAATGGATAGATTAAAGATCAAGATAATTCTAATATAGTGTGTTGGAAGACATTGCTGAAATGTCATATTATTATTATTGAAATAAAATTCTCATATTTGTTTATAAAATAAAATATACCATATTTTCTATTAATAATTTTTATTATAAATTTTATAGATAATATACTTTATATATAATCTATATATAAAGTATAAACATAATTATCATTTATAATTAATAACGTATTATTATTTATAATTTCAATTTTAATTTATACATACCTATGTATATTATCCTACAATATTTATTAAATTTATAATATTATGATGTAAGTATTATATTGTACAATTTTACGTTTATATAATATTCTTAGCAAACAGTGAGGGTACCATTTATTTTATAATTACAATGTGTATATCAACAAATCCACATTTACATATTTTTTGTTGCTTACTGTTATTATTTTATCTTTTAGATCATCATAGAGTTCCCATATATCATTTGATCTGGATGTATAAGCTTTATATGTCCTGATAAAGCTCTTAAGCCACCTCTATCACCTCCTTTAAAATCTACTATACCTTTAAGCGAAAAAATGTTTTCCTCAATTACCAATGACTTTGGTATATCTTCTAACTTCCAATTCATTTTTCAAAATTGACCCTAAGCGGTAGAAAAAAAGACGAAAAAACGGCATTTTTCAAAAACTGAAAATATTTCTTAATAACATGTGTCTGATCTCTGATGTATAATGCACGTTTTGGCGGAATTTGTATTTAAATAATTATTACATATTTATATTCTAACGTCTTCAAGTACTCTCAATATTTTTGATAAAATAAATGTTCTTATATAAAATATATATTTTTAGCCAATTTTCGTTTAATATAGTTTAATGGTTTTATAGAAAAAAAATTAGAACGTGAAATGTAATTATTATTAATGAATATTTCTATATCATTGGTTTACAAAAAAATCCAAATTTATTCCGGAGTGTTTGGACAACGTCGTTCTAGCACTCAATTAAAAATGATTTTTGGCGGGATCGAGGTAAGTTACAAATTTTGAAATTGACATTACAAAAAATTACGAATTACTTACTAAAAGATAGAATGGGTCCGATGACGATACGTTAATTATTTTTCACTGTGGGGTGCCAGGACGACGTCTTTCCAGCACCCGAACACATTTTTGGATTTCCTGTCCGAAATTTTAGGTTACAAATTACAAAAATGTGGTTACAAATTATAACGAATTCCTTACTAAAAACTGATTGTATTATGATGTCCAAATTACGAGGTTGGGGTGCCAGGACGAAGTACCTGGATACTTCTCGCTAACGATACAAATTATGAAAGTTTAAAAATTATATTATTTTGAAATAAAATTGAATGTATTATAATACATTTTTAAGTTTTACACTATAAGCAGTCTAAGTAAGATCTTAGAGCGACACAATAAAATATTTGAGATTTGTGAATAGATATTATTTTTTACAATTTCTAAAAATTAGTTCGTTTTAGATAGGTATTGAATATTTTTATTAAATAAAGCATTGACCGACGGTTAAAGTTATTACCACATAATTATTTTGACAACTACAAATACAATTTTGTTTGTTGATTTTTGTTTAAATATATTATTTAGGTATATTATTATGTTTGTAATTTAATATCCTAATAATAACCAACATAAATTATTTCTTATGGCATAATGGCAAGTAGGTATATTAATCTTTACATAGGAACATTCTTAGTTCTAATAAACTATGTTATTATATTTTACACGATTTAATTTCTATATAGATTTCATTTTTTAGCGATTCAATTGGTAATAATTATAAAGTTTATTCTAATAAGTTTTAATTCAAAATAATTTTTTTTAAATGTTCAAAATAATTAAAAAAATGTATCAAAATAATAGTAGTTAAAAAACTGTAAACCCTTCCGTTAAAGTGGACCAATTTTTTTTTGCCCACTCTAGTAAAAGTGTATGTGTAATTACCGTATTCAGATTTCACTTACTTGGGCGGCATATCCTAAAAATGTTGGAGCCCATCCTCTGGCCAAACCTTTAACTCCATCTTCCTTCAGTGTTACCTATATACGGACATCATCAATATGATAATAATATAAAATATTATTAGTTTTAAAATAATATGTTATTTATACTATTATATATAATACTATAATATTATTATACTATTTATTATATTTTAATAATTATTTTTTTCAACATTTTATACCGAACGATTTTAGTATGTTATGCGCTCACTTTAAAACCGTTAACGACATTCTTGTATTTGGCTTGGTCCACTTGCAAACGACATTTGACCAAATCCAGAGGGGTGACCATCGTGTGAGTTACTCCACACGACAAAAAACCGCCGAGACCACAGAGCAGAAAATATTTTGTCGATCCGAAAGCGCAACTGTCTTTAAAAGAAAAACATACAAAAATAATTGTTGTTAATTGGGTTCTGTAATTAATAATAACTTACAGTTCTGAAATACAAAGTTTTTATTTCTTGTATAATAATAGAAAAAAAATGAAAATGCTCATTTAACGGGTTTTAACAAATTATCGTTGATGAGTTGAGAAAAAAAATTAAATTATTAATTACATTTAAATGTGGTCAAATTCATTTATGCAGTCAATTTAAAACTTTCTGTAACATCTTTGAGTACCCAACCTAAATTATTTTTTAATTTACAAAATAACAATTATTAACCAAATATTTATTAAAAGTTTTATGTATCACGTCGTAACAAATATTATAAATTGTGAAAACCAGTAAAAATTATAATAGGCATGTGTATATTTTATACTTTTAGATTATTATAGTGTAGGTCTAGTAGTCGTGTAATATAGTGTCGATTTATTATTTATGTTTCTTTATAATAATATTGATTTGACCATAAATTAACTAAACATATTTCGTCACCAGATTATTTTATAATCAAAGGTATGAATAATGATTTAAATTTTTTGATACTACATTAACTAGTCCGACGTTATTTTCATTAAATGTACCTATCTTCTGTGTTAAAAGTTGAACGATATTTCCAAAAAAAACAAAAAAAAAAATATATTGGCACAAACATTTAATATTTTATTTTATAGAAAAACATTATTTTTGTTCATTTGAAAAAATAAAATAAAAGCAGAATTTGAATAGAAATTTATGAAAATTGGTGCTAATAATATACCCATTGCATTATGTACTTTTTCTTAATACGTATATTGTTTATAACTTTTATTTTTTATTTACTTTAAATGAATATTAAAAACTCAAAAAATAATAAAATGTATCAATATTATGATGATGCAACGTTTTTCGTCGCTTTCATAAAATTAACATAAATAAAATACAAATATTTATTTAGCTCATTATGTAATATAACTTATTACTGGAAAGTATCTGACAAATTTTACCTATACTTTAAGTTTAGTGCTTAGGTACACATTGAAATTATAAAAATTTATCCTGACCTAATGCATTTATACACTTCTAATGAAAAATTGAAATGACGTACCGTTATAATTGCAGCCACCTAATTAGATCATGATAATATTATATTTATAATACCTTCGTTAACAGAGGCAGCCATCATCATGGCGTTCGACCTGAAGTCAGGCGACGGGAACGCTTTGGTGGTTTCGGCGATTTCTTGGAACGACTTCATCATGAAATTCGGAAAACGGTAATTGATCGACTGGGGAGGAAATATATTTACAGTTTTCGATTGATTTATTATTTTTTTTCTGTTATTCGGAACGCGGACAGGAATTGATGAGGTTCGTGATCGTAGGCGGCGGCAGTGGCGCGACTGGCGGTAACAAGACGTTAATCGTGTGTCGCGGATACAAAACTGCCGACAACCCAATTTAAATTTTAATGTCAATGTCGCGGATGGTAAAGAAGAAAGACAAAAACGAGAGAGAGAAAGGCAACAAAACAAAACTGAACCCGATAATAGAACGAAAACTGGCATCGGACGAATGTGTACGTATTCGTGGCGACTGTTTCGCAAACGTTAAACACGTATTTATTATTAACACCGTCCTCGCCGCGTGCCAAAACTAATGCCCGCGTATCGCAATAATACAATATTTATTATATTACCCAAGTCCTTACTGAATATAATAACATAAAATATTATTTATAACCTAATGTACCAGGCAATTATTACCCTCCATGAATTTTTACCCATGGGGGGGGGGGTAATAATCGACCAGATTAAATTGTGTATTAATTACAAATATATAGATATATTATATTAAATGTTTATCATATTAAAATACTCTAAATTATTTATCTTTAATATAATGTCATAAGTCATACATGCAAATTATAAAAGTATTAAATTGTCGACTTTATTATTTAAAAAATAATATATTTATATAAATTTTAATGTCAAAAGTATAAAATTATTGTACGGTTACAATTTTATAAAAAATTCTAAAAATAAATAATTATTTACATTTTTTCGTGAAAAATGTTTTATATTAGAATATTAAACATTTAAATTTATTAAAAACTATATTACGATATAAATATTTATTTTAACTTTATGGGTACCTACCTAATATAGTGAATATTGAATAACGCAAACACGTGACATATGAAAATGTTTTAGTATTATGACAATTTAAAATATAATATTTTTTTAGAACTTTTGGGTAATTTAAAAAAAAAAAAAATAGTCATATACGTTATTATAATTAATAAATTAATTCTAGGAAAAATTGATTAAAATGTTATCAGTGGTTTTCGTAGAAGTGTCAAAGTGTGACCAATGCAGAATTATATTATAACTATATTTTAAGTAACAAAAACTTTAAAAATAATTTATTAATATAAATATATAATATAAAAATATATACTCGTATAATATTATATAATATATATTATATTATTAAATTAATACACATGTTGGTTGTTTCGGTTTTATATACATACTTACTTACGTATAACATGGTAAATCTAATTACATATAAAATTAATATTATACTATTTTATTAACTACCTACTAACATTCAATAAAAATAAAAAAAAATATGTTATATTTGGTAATTTTACTACAGGTAATTTTTACCTCTCAGAAAAAATAACCGGTGGATAATAATCGCCTGTTACACTAGGCAATTATTATGCCACAGTGGGTAAAAATTTATGAGGTACAATTATACTGTGACACCGGTATTTGGTATATGTCAAGAAACCGATACAATTTAATTACTAAAATTCGGTATAACTACATATTGGTAATTTTCAGAACTTTGGTGATTGGTGATTTATTTTTAAAAATTTAATTGTGTGTAACGAACAAAATTGAAAATATTAAAATGGTAAATCATAATAAAGTATAATAATAATAATTGTAAATTATTATATAAATTATTTATATTCCTGTGTATATATATATAAACAAAAAAAAAAAAATATGCTATTAACATTCTAAAGTATTAAATTTCCATTTTTTGCCAAAAATATTAATTATTACCTCTGCGGCCCTTGAATGGCTCTAATAGCTAATGTAAGGACCGTAGTTGTAGAGTCATTGAAATGACTTAGGAAAATTGGAGCAATTACATGTATATGGCTTCAACTCGTGCCCTCTTCGTGGGTGCACTCGTGGTCTCTGCCATTTAATACATCATTCCCGCCTTCTTCGTTATTTTTCCAGCGCTAGTATCAAATAGGCTATCGGGGGACTGGCTGTTCACCATTATACTCTCACGGTCCTTTGATGACGACCGTAGTGAGCCCACTACGTTGAACCCAGATTTTACACAGGATCTACTCACTACCGCTGGCGCGCCTGGGTCTCTGATCCCCTGGCGAAGTAACAGTAATCTTTCTCTTTTTTATCCATCATATTTTATATTGTTTTCGCTTGGCCGCCACAGACGCGTCGTCTGTCTCTTTGCCTTGTCGTTTGCCTAACCTTGGCAGACACCGTGGGTCATCGCGCCCCTGGTGGTGAGAATATCCGCGACCACCGCTAATCCATTCATCCCTGAGAGGTGTGGCTTGTTTCGTCATATTTTTCATAATATTTTTGTTTGAACTAAAAATATCAACTTAAAACAGCTATAAAAAAATTGAGATTTGGGATTTTTCTAATATTTTAGTATGATGTTAAGTAATATGTAAGTATACATCATTAAAATTTTCAGACCCTAATACCAAAAATTGCCAATTTTATCAAACATTATATACGTAAAAACGAGAATTTTAAGAAACATTCAATGTCAAATATTTTGTAGAAAAATGAACGTAACGGTTCCAAAACTTTACCACATATATATAATAGCTATGTGAACACCAAAAATAATTTTCAAGTTTCTATCTTTAAAATTGCCTGTGTTATCGTGAAATATTTAAATCGAATTCGCAAAAAATGCCGTTTTTTCGTCATTTTTTCTACCGCTTAGGGTGAAATTTGAGAAATTCGAAAAATGACCTAAATAAAGTACCAAATAGATCCACAGTGCTACCGGAAACATATACTATTCGTGATAATCGGAGCATTATTTCAGGTAGTAAAAATGTTTATAGAATAAAAAAAAAAAAAGACAAAAAAAAATCACACATCATTGTAAAACCAATACTTTCTTCGCTTCGCTCAGAATCTAAAAAAAAAAAAAAATTTACTTAGATAATTTTATAGTACAGTTTTTTTCTCAATACTAATAAAAAATAATTTTAATTTAAAGGTGGATATAGAAATAGATATTTTCAATTTGAAAAATCAAACCAGACATCTGTCATAGTGTCTATCTGTAATATATACTTATCATATGCAAACAAATGTACAGCTATATATTATAATAGCTGCAGAGCACCTATTGTTTATCATAAAATGTAAAATATACATACTTGTCTTCCCTTGTTTTTCGTAACTTGCTTTGAACTAGCCAATTTCCAATTTGATCATGTATTTGTTTTATAGTTGTTTGTGGAGAGTGAAAACGTACAATAACAATAAATATATAATTTATAAACATACTAATATATTTAATAAATGCATAGATTTTTAAAATATAGGAACTATACTAACACATTATAGATTTTAAAAATGATGGTAATGTATTTTTAAAACAATATTTCTGACTATTTTTACCGGTAAAACAAAACTGCACAGCCAAATAATTTGTCATAATTTTTTTTTAATAAATTGCTTATGATATCATGATAATTGATAACCTAACCTCCAATGGATTTTAATAATTAAACCTAAAATTCAAAATTAGATTATTTAATATAATTATAAAAGAAAGTAATATATTTATGTATATAGGTATACTCATTAAAAGTTTTTTAAAATGATGAATTTAGACAAAATAAAATCCACACATACCATCTGAGAATAATATACGGCATACGCCATCATTCATCATGCTCTTTTCAGATTCAAACAATGTTTTGTTATCACAGAAAGGGAGTTTTAAATAAAACGTGTATCTAACATTTTCCTTCTAGTTTCTAGGGACGATAAATATAAAGATTCTGCTACTGATGCATAATTATGTGGAGGGTAAAGAATTTTTAAAACATAGCCTGCGAATGAGAAAAACGATTTTGAACCCTCTAGATTTTTTAGATGTATTTTTGTGTATAAGGAGACCATAAAACAGATCCATATTCTAGAATCGATATAACTAATGATGTATACAACACTTTGAGGCATTTGGCTTGGTCAAAGTTTGACGTATTTCGGCGAATAAAACCTAATATACGTAATGATTTGCTGGTAGTGGTCTCAATATGATTATTAAAAGATAGAGATGGTACTAATGTGAACTCTAAGTCTTCTACCTTGTCTACTCGAAGCAAGTATTTGTTTTGAATAAAGTAATTAAAATTTATTTTATTAGACGTTCTGAAAAATGTTATTACCTTGCATTTATTATAGAGTCCAACTATTTTACACCAATCAACCAATTTTAATAGAGAGTTTTGTAATACAATACAGTCTTCAAGAGTTCTTATTTTATAAAAAATTTTTGCATCATCTGCAAATAAAAGTATTCTACAGGGCGAAATAACCGTTGATATGGTATTAATAAAAATGTTAAATAAGAGCGGTGACAAATGACCGCCTTGAGGTACACCTGATGTTACTTTTATGTTTTCTGATTTATTATTTAGTAAATCTACAATATCTGTCAACTAGGTATGATTTAAGGCTTAAATTGTAAGCCATTATAATAGTGAATCCCTTACACCCAGTTGATTCCAATATATAAATTAACGTATATGTTCTACAATGTCGAATGCTTTCGAAAAATCTGTATACGTATATGACGTCGACTTGTTGAAGTTCAAATGCATATAAAATATAGGAGGAAAAATCAATCATGTTTGTAACGGTGGATCGACCCGATATAAAACCGTGTTGATCCATAGAGAGTATAGGTATGAATTGTCTTTCGATTGTCTTTAAAACTAAGAGTTCAAATAGTTTACCAACAATAGGTAGCCCGGAAATTGGACGGTAGTTTTTGATATCTATGGGATCACCTGCTTTAAAAATTGGTGTCACCCTGCTTATTTTCCAAATTGCTGGGAAAATACCTAGCTGAAGCGATTTATTAAATAATAATAGTAGTGGTCTGCATAAGGCTTCGCGACATTGGAAGAGCATAGCAGCAGCTATCCCATCGGGTCCTTTACTGTGGGAATTAGATAAGCCATTTAGTCATTTAGTCCTTTAGAGACGTCTTCTATTGTAAGAGAAATATTAGAGAGTAAGTGAGAGTATTGATTTATTGCGAGGGTATCTAAATTATTCAGTGTTGAATTTGGTATTTTATAAACGGAAAAAAAATATGATGCGAAAATCGCAGGAATCTGTGGACCTATAACTTTTTTATCTACCAAATGCATTTCTTCGGGAATTCCTGAGCCTTTACCTTTATTTCGCATATAATTCCAGAATTTAACTGGGTTTGATATAAGATCAGTTTGTGTTTTATGTATATGACCCTTGAGAGATATCTTTGAAGCCATTTTGCATTGACTCTCAAATTAAAAAAGTTGTAATAATCAATTGGTGTGCCACTTCTTTTATATTTTTTATGGGCCATTTTTTTTTTTAATTATTAGAAACTAAAGTTCTCCTGGTACCCACGGAGGAAAGTTAAATTTACGGAATACTTTATAAGGTATATATTTATTAATTAAATCTAGAAAAATATTTTGCTTGAAGTTTGCTGATTGGTCAACTGACATTTTACTAATGAGCGTATCCCAAGATATATTACTTATACTGGATTTTATAGTTACATAATTCGCTTGTTTAAAGTCCTTATATGCATGTTCCCTATTAAGCATTGGTATGTTGACTGGGAGTGGACAGGTAATTGATAAAATTAAATATTTATGCATTTAATTCACATTTGTATATAAATTTTTGACATCTGCCATTAAACAGATCCAATTGAAGTATGAATCACCTATTTGGAAACGACGTAAGTCCAAAAATAGTTACTCTGAGAAAATAACAAAAAACTGTTTTTACGATAGCTAAATTATATAACTGTTAAACCATTAGGTGCAATGTGAAGTACTCCGTGAGATACACATTTTACTATTAATTTTTTTTAAAAAATATCACATTGAGGGTTTAGGGGCGCAATCTAAAGTTTTGGACTTACGTTGTTTCTATAATATGGGATTTTTTGCGAATGATTTTCGCGTCTAAATTACTATTATTGTAGACTGGCTTTCTTTAGAAATAATTGGACTTACGTGTATTCTAAAATACATGATTGCAAACAATTAATAAATGTATTTATGTACAATATATTTACCTATCTATCAATATACGACGAAAAAAAGGGAGACAATTACTATCAAATAAGTTTATTAATAATATTAGAATAATAAAATTACAAATTGGTTATTAATTATTATTTTTTAAATTAAATTAACCTCTTTTAAACATTCAGAATGTGTTATAACGAAAAAAAAAATATTATGACATTGTAATAGGTTTATATTTTTTTAAATTTAAATTAAAATATTAATCGTCGACTGTTTGATATTCACTGAGGATCGCGTCTGTAGTTTTCCACTGGAAAATCTTCCTATAGAACTTTATATAACCTGATGGTATGTATTGTTCAAAGTGCTTTAAATCTGCAATTTTATTCTTGTTGATCGGTACTCCAACAGGATTTGCAATACTTTTTGGGAATTGCAGTGGTTTAGGTTTTTTATTATTTACATTTAGATCGAACGTATCCTCGAGTAAGCCTCCAATGAATTGCCGAGCTTTTATGACTCCGGGCTGTTTCTGACAATAATAAAATTCGCGATATGATGAGATTTTGAAACTTCGTTTGTCATCTTTCGGAACATTTTTACCCATAGTCTCTATAGACAGCGTGTTTTTTTTATAGTATACCATCCACCACTTTTTAAAATCAAGAATATCTGACGGCTCCACTAAACATACTCGAAAACGATTGTTGTTTGTCGCCGCTAATATAAGACGTATGTACTGTTTGACAGAGTAAACTCGATCATAATGTTTTATTACACGTTTAATAACAGCAAAATTGCGATCGCACGAAAGAAAAGAATGTCCACGTATAGGTAGGTAATGGTGAATACTAGAAAACCGTGTTTCAGCAAGAGCATAAAGAAATCGTACTACCGTGTGGTTGCGATTTTGGCCGCCACAGCCATCAGAAAAAATAAACAGTTTTGTGACTTCCTTTGAAACATTTTCTTCGTCATCCAAGTACATCTTAAGGAAAGAACACACTTCATTTGGACCTTTACCTCCGATGCCTTCATGGTATAAAAACATTGTAGCATGATCAGTTTTTTCATTATGAATGCAAAAACAGTTCACTGTAAGTTGTCGCAAATAGAACGCCGATTGAATAGGAACTTGCGGCAACGATAAATTTTGCATGTAATCCATGGAAATTATCGCAATACTATTGTCGTCTTGATAGAGCTGTAATAACTCTTTCTTTTTCGAATAGAATTTTTTAGCTCTCCGTGAGTGAACAATTTTTTCTGCAGCCACGACACGTTTTGCAGTTTCATTCAATTCTTTACTCTTCAGTTTAACCGCCATTTCCTCACACGTCAGGCATGTGTCAACTTGAGGACGACCAAATGATAACGAGAAGTGTTCACGAAATACCTTTAGATAATAATAATAATTAACTGGTTCATCTGGATGAAGTTGCTTAAACAATGTGAACATTTTCGACACGTCAAGCTTTTCACTGAGAAATTCTCTAACTCGACTTGCATAATGTGTTTGTTTACGCGGAAAAGTATTAATGTGCTGTATAATTTTTAAAATAGTTTCTGACGATTTCGCGTTTCTCGGTTTTTGTTTTCCACGTTGATCTTTTGGTGACTTATTGACTTTTAACAGCGTTGTTAGGCGACGAATTCTAGTTTGTTTGAGGCCGTGTATACCTAAAATTGCATTTTGACAAACTACATACAATTGCGTAGATGTATTTATTCGGTACTTGAATTGCTTGTCTCGTAAACGCGGCATCTTAAGAGTATTATCTGAAACAACTTTGTCGGTATCTTCGATGGATTGTTCGTTGAAATCTTCATCTTCTTCAACTTGAGCTGTGGTATTTGATATCATTGATACACCTGGTCTTTTACGTACACGGCGACGATTTATATTTTCTATGGAAATTATTGATGATAGACACGCATCCTGTGCATCTTTTGTATCAAAGAATCGAAATCTTTCATTAATTTCGTTGCGATCTCCTAGACTAATTCGATCATAACACTTGCAACGGCAACTACAAAAACATACACGCACACACATATACACATACATAAAAATATATTATATAGACAATCAATTAAAATTTAAAATTAATAAATTTGAATATAATATGTTTGTTTATATATTTGTATATATTATTATTTACCTCAACTTTTGCTTTGGGATAATAGCCGCAACTAAATTTCCTTTCCAATTCACATATTCTTGGCCTTTTACTCTAGCGTTACGAATTATTTCGCTTTTATACTTCTCTTTATGCCGAATGCCTTTTTGTCTTTTTTGCGGTGTTTCTTCTGACGATGACATTTTAATAATTTATAAACTCACGAGTATATATTTCATTTAATAAATAAAATTAATGAAAATATTTAATGACGAACTCATATAATAACTTTATGATAATAACGCAAAATCTGTTAAAAGTTATTTACAACTTATCAGTCGCATACACATAGATGAGAAATAACGCAAGTCCAGGACTTGCGTTGTTTCTATGTTAAATCGAATATTTACAGTGATGTTAATATTGTAAAATTAATTATTATCGTTCAAGATTTTCACAGACTGAGTGTTTATCCATAGAGAACACATAAGGCATATAAACTCATTTTTCAAATTTTTGTGACTTACGTCATTTCTCAAATAGGTGATTCAGTTAAAAAGTAATCCGTCATAATTTTTCTTATGTTGTTTGATGATATTTCCCCACGTACCTGTCGTACAGTATGTATATTTTCAAATTCAGTTATCGTCATCATATCTTCAGTTTCATATCCATCTCTATTACGAACAAAATTATGTAAAACAACACAGGCCTTTACTAAATCGGTTGCAAAATCAGTATCTAAGTTAATTGGTCGATGAAAAATTCTCCATTTGTTACTCATTATTTTAAACGCACACACTATGTACCTTCGAGCTCTAGAAAGGCGATAATTAAAAATTCTTTTTTCAATTGTCAAATTATTTCCACGAAATAGATGTCGAAGTAGATGTTTATCAAGCGCGAATGCTTCATCAGCCACATTATTATTATTAAAGGAAAAAAAGTAATAAAAAGTGGGGAAATATTCGCGATTCTTTTCAAAAATCTGGAAAACAACAAAGAGCGTTGAAAAAATCAGGAAGTGGGAAGAGGGAAGACAATGTCAAAAACGTATATTTATGGCACACAGTTACAGTTTTTGAAATTACATGCTGTGATTGAACAAACCCCTGTAGGTAAAAGACCTCTGGGAAGACCAAGAATGCGATGGGAAGATCCCACTAAACATTTGATGTTGCCTAACATCGCAGCAATGTATGTTTACTGCATAATTTCTAACATTACATTGCGATGTTTAAACATTGTTTTAGTGCGGTTTAATGAAAATTATCATACGAATCAATAAGTAATACATCCTCAAAACGTTTAAAATTGTACTATTATGCAATATTGCAATGTAATGTTTTTAAGATATACAGTCATATACCTATCCTAGTATTTTATGTTTTAGGTCCTACAGTGTTATTATTTATTGGTATATGCTTAATGTTAATGCTTTATTTATAATACGATGAAAATAAGAAAAATGTATCTATATACAGTCTTAATTCAAATCTTTAAATTATTATTATTATTATTAATTATTATTTTGTAACATGATTATTTTTAAATTATTGAATATTAGTCAAATAATTAACAACGGTATACGAATCGCATTTGTTATTATTGTATTATTATTGTTACTGTTCAGTGTTCATTTATATTCATTATTTTGAATATTTTTGGGTTTTCCATTTCCTTTAATTGTAACGATGATCGAACTATATTTTAATATTATTGACAACAACATGTTATTAATTATTACAAAACGGCCAAAATAACTGATCAAGTAAATAACAACTGAACAAAGAACAACTAATACATATTAGTCATTTGTCATTACGGCACCATACGTTATACTGAGTTCAACTATACCTAATCTATGAAAAAGTATAAATTTTGCTCGAATTTTAATAGTGTGTATTCAGAAAAGCAAGTGCAGTATCGTAAAGTAAGTATACGTACAAGGTAAATTTCCAAAAGCATGTTATTAGTTTATAAATATCTTTCATTTTTCAATTTATACTAGATACGTCTTATTAATTATTATACTCATATTGTATATTATTATATTTTATATTTTACTTTTAGAAATTTTTTTTTTTTTCATAAATAGAATCGACAACGTTTGGTTGTAGTAATTTTTACATGCAGTAATGAATTCAGCGTTATACCAATTAATTGGTTATCTCAAAATATTTTGGAGGTATCGAATATATTAGATATAGAATATTGTGAATGGCTACCATTTAGGGTAACTAGTACAGAATTACTCAAAGTGGATGATCCTGATGAAACGTGGAATATTTATAAAATTAGAATTTTGGATAATAAAATTTATAGTAATTGAAAAATTTTAATTTTCTGTCCTTTAAATATAAAAATGTAGAATGGATTGTCAATTTGAATTTATTAAACTGATTTTTAAAGTAATCAATAGGTAATTATTATTAAAATGAATTATCTATTTTGTTTTGACTAAAACAGTGTCAAGGGACAGGGAGAAGTGGAGGGATGTTGTTGATGCGGCAATGGACCTTAATGGTCTTTGAATGCCTTAAGAAGAAGAAGATTTTGTTTTGACTATTTGTTATAGCAAATTTTAAACAAACATGACATAAGCAAGTTGAAATAGAGAGTTCAGCTATAGAAAAAGAATATGAACCATTACCAAAACAAAAAAAACGTTCCAAAAGTTCTTCAGAAAGCGATTTTGATGAAATGAATCAGAAATATTTTTAAAAAAAAAACTAAAATTATTATTTCTTTAATTTGTCATCTAGATATCAACTATTCTATATTATCTAAAGAAAAAAATCCAAAAACTTTTACCGAATTTCTAGTGAAAGATGATTCTACTACACCGATATTTGAAATGCCTATGACATCAATTTCCACTAACTCAGTATCTAATGATTCAAATAAGGTAACAGTTATTATAATTCATAATTAATGGAGTACTATTAAATAGTTTTTCAAAAATAATAATGTGTAAAATATGCTTGAAATTATTTTTATCAGTGTAGTTTTAAATACAAGTATATTTGAAGAGTTTTAATTAAAGTACCTATACTCTATTCAAAATGAGATCGTGACCAGGTGGCGACCAGTTTTCGTCGGGCGACGGTCAGGCTCCACCCATGAGCATCGATCACGTGACCAAGGCTCGGGTGGTGGTATGTGACTACCGTGTGAAATGGATGTGCGTGCGTGCGTCATGCGTACTGGACTCAATATTATTTTATAAGCGTTTTAAGTTGAAATTTCAGTAAAATCAATTTTTTTTATGTCTGTAGACACTTTTACTACCCGAAATAATGCTCCAATTTTCATGTATTGCATACGTTTCCGGTTGGAAATCGGATGTAGTTGGTACTTTATTTAGGTCATTTTTTGAATTTCTCAAAATTGACACTAAGCGGTAGAAAAAAACCACGAAAAAATGACGAAAAAACGACATTTTTCACAAATACTGAAATTTCGACGAATTTTATTTCCATATTTCACGATAACTAAGGCAATTTTAAAGATAGAGACTTGAAAATTTTTTTGGTAGTTCACATAGCTACTATATATATTTAGAAAAATTTTGGAACCGTTACGTTAATTTTCTACGGAAAAGTGAACTTGACGTGCCTTTTGTATAGCTGTGTATAGAAATAAAATGCGTAAGTGCGTGCGTCATGCGTACGACACTAGTTAATGTGCGTATGTGCGTTGTGCATTATTTGGTGGGTTTCATAGGAATGTGCGTCCCTTAAAAGACACCTGCTTGATATCCCCTCTGCAGGATGTGCGTCAGCAGCACATATCTTACATTGTACATTTCACTGATACAACGCTTTTGTACTGTGCTGTCCGTCGTAATAACAACACCGTAATATTCCTGTCTTATTACTTATATTTGATTCTGTGAAATTTACCGTACTATTTTTTTATTACTTTTATTACGTTATTTACAAATTTTACGTAAATCAATTCACAATGACTGATCGTTTGAATGAGGTTTCTGAAATAGTGAATATGGACCATACTATTTCACCGAAAAGAAGAAATGTACGAGGAAAAGTGAGTAAAATATTATAAATATATATATATTAAAAATATATTATATATATTATAAATATATAATATATTATAATATTAAAATATTATAAATACATATGTATTATATTATAAATTACTGGTTTAGTTGACGTTTGTCAATTGTATTCGTCGTATCAAAATTAATAAATAATAAAATAATGAATACTGTTTGCGCTGCAAACTTAATTGAGTTTTACGCTAACTGTGAGTTTTTTCTGTAACGTGCCGTATCGTGTGTTGCCGCGGTGCGGTCGACATCAGCATCAGCTGATAACGCTTATAAATAAAAAATTATTTATAAAAAATTTCCGAAATTTGGTTTTAATATACGTGCAACGAATAATGATTATATATTATTATAATATATATTAGGTACTATGTATTTTGTAGCTCACGACATTATACGATATTTTTTTTAAGATATTTTTTATTTTAATTTTAGTTCATACATAGTCGTCAAAAAATGATGATAATCAATTTATACAAAGACTTAAAAATGAAAAACCCAGATATGCGGTACAGGGAAATGATGGCTGAAATGTCAAAAACATTGGGTATCGGCTTGAATTCAGTGCGTACTACCATTTCTGAATATAAGAGTACCGGAACTGTCAAATCTCCTAATAAGAAACGCAGTAAGAAGTCCCTATTCGACAAGATTGACGATTTAGATAGGAATGCGTTACGTCTTAAGGTACACAGTTTTTGGCTAAAAAAAAGAATTACCTACGATCGACAACATTTTGCAAGCGGTGAATGACGATCCGGCGCTTCGCAGTTATAAATGTACGACGTTGTATTCAATTATTAAAAAATTAGACTTCGTCTTCACTAAAAGGAAGAGATGCAGCGTCTTAACAGAGAGAGAAGACTTGCTTCTTTGGCGTCAAAACTACATCTACGACATTCGTAAATACCGAGAATGTCGCACGGTATACTACCTGGACGAAACCTGGGTAAATGCAGGCGATTGTGTTGAGAAATTGTGGTCGACAAAACAATTCGTTCAAAACATGACGCATTTAACAGAGGTCTGACAACTGGCGCGACGAACCCGACTGGTACGGGTAAACGTTTGATTGCGTTACACATTGGGTCGTATAAAGGCTTTTTAGAAGGTGGTCTTTTATGTTTTCTGTCGAAGAAAAATAGTGTTGATTATCATAATGAAATGAATGGTGACCATTTCCATGAGTGGTTTCAGTCAATAATTCCTCGTTTAGAACCAAACTAGGTCATTGTGATGGACAACGCCCCTTACCATTCAGTAAGGACTGAAAAAATACCGACATCTACATCAAAAAAGGACGAAATTTTATTGTGGTTGAAATCAAAAGGTGTTGTTATTGATAGGCCAATGTTTAAACCACAATTGCTCTCAAAGGTCAGAGAAATAAAATCGAAATATACGTCATATGTTGTGGACAACATGGCTAAAGACGCCGGGCACACAGTGTTAAGATTACCACCTTATCACTGTGAGCTAAACCCAATTGAACTGGCATGGGCAATGGTGAAAACCTATATAAAACAAAAAAATACGATATACAAAATTGATGACGTTAGAGTTCTCTTAAACACTGCGATTGAACGTGTTACCAGCAAAAACTGGCAAAATTTCATTCAACACGTGATAAAGGAGGAGGAGAAAATTACCGAAGTCGACCGAAATATGGACGAAATTATTGACAATTTGGAACCCTGCGTCCTCACAATAACAGGCGAGACTTCCGATTTGTAATTGTATATAATTTGTAAAAATTGTTTTAATTTATTATGTGATTTATTTTGTATATATGCATTTGTTTTAATTACTTTGACAATCGTTTTAAAAAAATTGAGATTTATAATACGTTATTTATTTTGTATAATTATAT
>JAIUCT010000061.1:489474-512264 GCA_021307375.1 Tetraneura akinire
CTTCGTTGTTGTTTTCGGATGGATGACCGAATGACGTGCTCAAACTAGTTTAATATATGTTATATCTGTTATGATATTGTGGCCTCTCCGAGTGGTAAATATATTTTATATCGTTTTTATAGAGTTCATGTACCCCCGGCGTAACATTTCTAAAAAGACCTTCAACTCGTATCAAAAGTAAAAGAAAACACATTTGTGCGTCTCCGAGTGGTAAACAACTTATATAATAAAAATAATATTAATTTAAAAAGTAGTAAACACATTGGGTTTACTACACGGGCCTTAGAACTAATAAAAACATCCTAAATACTGAATGAAAATATTGGATATATATGTTAACGTTAATGTCTGAAATTCTAATAATATATAGAATAACTAGGTATTTTATGAAATCACGAGCAATTTTAGTTAAAATATAGAATTCTTGTAATCAGTGGCGCAACTTGATAATATGGGGCCCCTGTGAAAATTTCAACAGTGAGGCCCCTATTTAAAAAAATTAATTCATGAAATTAATAGAAATGTATATGGGTATATATTTACTTTACAATAAAAAAAAATTAAGTTGTATAATAGTATTGATAGATTTAAGTTTGAAAAAACTTAAAAAAAAAACATCTATAATTATTATATTATTTTAATTAACATTTAAAAAAAATTAATTTTTCTAGTCTTCATGGTAGCAAAATCATGAATTATTTTGCTCATATCCAATTAAGCTGTCTTTTATTTTTCTATATTTAATATACTAATATTTGAAAGGCGATCTTGTCCAATTGTGTTGTGCAGGTAATTCTTGATCAATTTTAGTTTTGAGAAAGACCTTTCTGTGGAAGCAACTGTAACTGGTAAAGTTAAGTAAAAAAAGCATGCACTTAATACATCACAATATGTGGTACTGAAATCATTTTCTAAAATAAACATAGGAAGATCTCGTATACTTTTTATTTCTGTAATATTTTTTAATAACTCTTTTAAAGATAATAATTGACGTGTAAAGTCTGAACTTATGTCATCATGTTACAATTGTACAAAATCATAAGACGCTTTGACTATTTCTTGATCTTCTTGTAATATAAATATGATATAATAAATACAATAAATAAAAATTTTTAATTTTCAAATCACATTTAAAATTTTTCAATATAAAACCCAACAAAAGACAAAAGCTTGATGTTATCAACATAATAGTTCTATAAATAGAATGGTTATTCAATTAATAAGAATGGTTATTATATATGGGCATGTACATATGGATGTATATACAATATCAAATATAACTATTTATATTAAGTATAATATATCAAAAGTTACAGCTGTAAGTTTTTACCCTCATTTTGTTACACAATGCAGATTTATCGCATTCTATCCATAGACCATAGGTAATAAAGATAATTATATATTATAATTATAGACATATTATATAAAATAAAGGCAATTATTTATAATTTAGTTTAGAGTTTAGACAATGGATATTGATGTTAATGATGTGCATTGTGCATTTGTGCATATAGTTTTTCCTAGACATTTAGCATACAAGTATTTTACATAATAATTATATTAAAAAAATTATTTAATATACCTACATAGGAATTTGTCAATAGCCATCGTTGAGCAATAATATAAATTGAAAAAAAAAATTATAAAAAAAATATACGTACCTATATAATAATCTATGAATACTCATTATAAACTTCAATATTTTGGGGGCCCCTGTTTATTGCACACTCAACACTCCCGTAAATTTCGCCACTGCTTGTAATAATAAATACTTTAACTAGTTATTTTGTGTAATAACTAGATATTATATAAAATAGCTACGGAAATTCAGTTCATATATAAAAATTCTTATATTTTTAAGACACAAAAAACAATTTCAAAGTTCTTTTCAAGTGGAAGGGACGCTCGCGGCACTTTCGTGAGGATAGGTCTACGCTCCAAGGGCCTACGGCATACCTACCTAATACTTACCTCATAGACCTGATACTGGTGCGAATTGGCAGTGGTTTCGTGTGACCTATAACCTCGCTTCGCGAGACCATTGGATGTTTACCTATATATTCCGGTCATATAAAGTCCGGGAATATATGTACAATACACAGCGACTTTTATCGTCGTATGTTGATTTCGGAAAAATACGGCTTTTGGTTTTTTAATTCTGGGAAAATACGGTCCAAAAAAATACGTCCCGGGTTATACGGTTCAGAACTATACTCATTCCTGTCATTATACATTCCAGACAAATACCGTTTTTGATTTTTGGATTTCGGGCATATACGGTCCATAATAATAACACATGTAATTAATACATTCCGTAATTTATTTATTCGATTTATTATACGGAATTTTACGGGCCACCGTTAAGTTTACATCCACCTGTACAAATTATTTATGATTGCAGCGGAATGATACTTAACTTGTATTAGATTTCTATAAACTAGGATAATAACTAAGATCTAACCGTTATTATAAATATTAACTAGTGAAAGTATATAATATATACATTAACGGACATATTTAGATAACTAGTTATTATATAGAATACAGCGTAACATACGATAATACGTATACATACGATAATTTGGGCCATTTGTACGATGTACGATAGATACCTTCTATCGTACAAGGAAAACACGATAATTTTCATCAACTTTTAGATTCTTAGCGGCAATGACTTACTATGATGTATGTATTTTTTTTGTGAATTTTTTTCCGTAGTCTGTACTATTTTCAATGTCTATAAGAAGTATCTACCACGGTCTCAGAAGAGAGAGTTAGATACATATAGATCTGTGATATAGGTAGATAGTATCAGACATATACCTTATACTAGCCTTATATTCTAGTTTAAGGTCTATGGTAGAGAGCCTAGATTAAAAGAGAGTGGCCAACTCTTGTTATCATAGTTACATGGGGGCAGCCATGTTTTGTCCAAACAGTGATAATATTGCATGGTAATTACCAGAGAGTCTAGTATTTACTATTTTACCTTGTAAATAATTTACAAATGAATTAATAATTATTTCCAATATCTTATCTATTTTATTATTTTTTTAAATTATATTTATTAAACAATACACATCAAAACATTAATAAATCTCTTTTATTAAATAAATATAAGGACTAGTTATATACTTTAAACAATAAAAACAAATAATAAAAAACTTAAATTAATCAGTCTCTAAATTTAACTAGACACGTTTAATTAATTCTCTCATGGCAATACTTTTACTAGCCTTAAGTGAGGAGCTATCATTTTTTTGTTTTTTTATTTGTTTATTTAAATAAATACTTAAATTTTTACATCTAAACTCAATAAATCTAGATGCCATACTTTTTTTGATAAAATGACATTTAGGAAAATCGAAATCAATAATGTAGTTTCCATACATAAAAAAAAAAATTGGACGAAACATGGCGGTTCATATCACTGATAACGTACCAACCAATCATAGCGCATTAGCTAGTTGGCCACTCACTTTTAATCTAGGCTCTCTAGTCTCAAGGTTAATATAAACCTTGCTCTAGTCCACGATGTAGAGAAGATAAGGTGATTCCACTCGGCCTCTTATCAGTAAAAATTGCGGGTCTATTTTTTTAGGCATTTTGGTAGTTCAAATTCTCTATCCAGGAGGCGCCACCATTCGCCCGGAGGCCTATATTTCTATACTGAAGATATGTCACAATGAACGTTTTTAATTATTTTTTAAATTAATTATTCTTTATTTGTAATTTTTATTATTAGTATAGTTTTATTAAGTAATAAGTAATTATTGTATTAATTTTTAAATTATGTAAAATGTGTTTTTTAACGGTATTTAAGTAAATATTAGCACTTGTACATGGCTATCATAATTAAGTATATTAAATTTATTCTGAAATCTGAACTACTCTTTGTCCAAGATAATTATTGACTTCATTATTTTAGCCCTTCAGCCCTTTTGCGTGCTGCAAATGTAAAATATTAATCCAATATTGATTATTTATTATTATGCTTTATACATGGTGAAAGGGTTAATGAATTCTGAGATAAATATAATGAATAAAGCCATAAAGGTATTAGTTTTAGTACTAAATGAAAAAATTTCCTTGAATTAAACTAAATTTTCTACATTAAGTCAATTAGTTTAAATCAATAAACTGAAAATGCATTTTGTAGATTAGGATAAGAGAAGTAGGTACTATTTGAGCACAATTTTTTTCTTGTACTGTACATAATGTACCTAATATTATAATTATTATATTATATTACGTACTATAAATATTATAATGCGTATATTATTGTATAAATGGTTATACAAGGATAATCATCGTTTAACCAAAACGTCTTTTAAGATACATAAACGTATATTGTGGTTTTTAAAATAAAATATAATCTATATTTTTGAACACAAATTAAATAACATATAATATAGCAATAAATATGATAGAAACATAATATTTTTTAATTATTATGAATTATAAAATAATAATAAATAAAAATATGTAAAAAAATCCCTATTAATTTCATATAAAAGTCGGCCTCCGGTCGAATGGTGGCGCTGCCTGGGTGATAAAATTGTACTACCAAAATGCCGTAAATTTTAGACCCACTAATTTGGTCGGAGTGGAACCACCTTATCTTCTCTACATCGTGCTCTAGTCTATGGTATCAGACCACGGTTAATGATAATAACTACCTATATGATAATATCGATTGATGATAAGCAAAAAATAAAACAATTTATATTTAACCATAAGTCATATTGATATTATCATAATGTATTTTGTTTTAAATAATTATTAATTATAATAAATTAATAATTTCAAAAATGATTTTTGAGATCTGAAATTGAAAAAAATATTTATCACAAACTTTTATACTACTACACCGATACTTAAACATAATAACAAATTTAAATATTTAAACAATAGTCAGTTAAACTTATAATAAATTAAACATGAATAAACTAAATAATTATGTTATAACATCAACAAAATTAGGAAAAATATTTAAATATTTAAACAATAAAAATAGAAAAAATTTAAATTAATTATCACAATAGTTTTTATAAGTCTTCTTCCTCAAAATCAAATTGTACTACGTTAAAAATATTATCTGTGGTATCTTTGTTGCATACAGTATTGTCATACAACATCTTTTTTGTTAGGCGACTAAACATTTCATCATTTGGTTGGAAGTTAATACAATTCTTACCACTATCTCTTCACCTTTTATTAGCTGTTTTGTGTGAAGTACCCCATTAATTGTACCTACTTGTATTCAATCTGTTTCTTAATTTTGTTTTCATACAATTCACTGTTGAAAAAACCCTTTCACAATCAGCATTAGAATGAGGCAAACTTAAAACTGATAGTGCAAAATCAGCTACCTCATCATAATTACCCAGATGTTTAACTTCAGACCTAAAAATCAGATATTAATTAGTTTTTTATTTATTATAATTAAACATAATTACAAATAACATTTTAACATTTTGGATTTTCTTTGTTTCATACATGTTTTGATATATTGGAATATCTTATTACATACACTAACGCGCTTTTAATATATGAATATTTGATCAATTTTAGCGTAATAAATTATTTATTTATTCAAATTGACAATAATATATCTAAATGACTAAATTATCAATGATAGAATATTCTGTTATATAATTTTGTTTATAGATTATACGTCACTTTCCAGTTTCTATTATTATATTACAAACAATTAAAAAAAATATACAATAATATATAATCATTAACTCGGGAAAACAAAAAAGTATGTGTTACAGCCGATACGTTTGAGATATAGGATAATCGCTATTGGACTGTGTTGGTTATTATTATTACTATTAATCGTACAATTTATCGTGGTTATCTGTAATGTTCATTTCGAACAGTTCATATATTATATAAATATAATGTACAATTATTTCACATTTTTATTTTACTGGCAGTGGCATATTTAGGGGTGGCGAGAGGACAAGGAGTACCATTGCCCCAGGCAGAACTATTTTTTGGGGGCAGCAAATTTAACTGAGAGTGTTTTTTATATAATATATATAAACAGACTTAAAACGATTTAAGCAATTGCAAAATAAAATAATAAAAATGTTAGTTAGTTTCTTTTTTTATAAGAAAATAAATGTCAACAAAACTTTCTATTAATATCAATTATTTTGTGAATTTCTCATTTTTATTTAACATTATTATTATTGTAATATAATAAGAAATTTTTTTTATTAAATATAAATATAATAAAAATATTGATTTTACTGAAATTTCAAATTTAAACACCTATAAAAAAAGTTAAGTCTTAAGATTTTCCAAATATTTTGGAAATACGATAAGATATATTATATCATTATGCTTCAATAAAATTATCAACAATTTTCAAATTTTTTGGCCTTTCTATTAATTTTTATTGTAAAAGTATTGAGAAATAATAAGAAGAATATTCGTATGGATTCTAAGATTTTCGTTTAAACTAAAAAAATGAACTTTAAACAGCTATAAAAAAAAATTGAGACTTAGGATTTCTTTAATATTTTTGAATCATGTTAAATAATATGTAAGTATACTTAAATGTATTATAGAAAATTTGTTTAAGGGCGCTTTTCAAAAAATTGCCCGGGGCGTTTAAATATCTTGAGCCGGCCTTGCTTGCGTATTTTTCGTGCAGTTAGTAGAGGAGGTAAACAGCTGGAGAACAATGGGCATGGCCTGACCGTCGGTGACGAAAATTTGTTGCCACCGCGGGCGTTTCTTATTTTGAATAGAGTATAGTAGAACCTATAATATTTATATGACAAAATTAATGATAAAAGTTGATTTCGTATAAATTTATTGTATATTTAATTTCACATTTTATTATCATCAAATTGTTATATGGCGACAAAATTAAAAATTTTACGTAAATTATGGTAAATCGTCAAGCAATACCGTCGCCGTACTACAGGCTGTTCCAGTTGAACATTGGGTTTAAAAATCGTTGTCATTTGCTGATGACGACAGTGTGGAAATTTTGGGAATACATTGGCTCCCGAATGATGATTTATTTTGTTGTGAATTACGTCTCGATGCGTCAATTACGTTTACGAAACGTGGTATTTTGTCATTAATTGCTCGATTTTTTGATAATATTAACACATAAATACATTTATTTTTAAAAAATTGACAAGAATTTCACTTATTAAATTCCATTCACAATTATAACAGTCATTGGATATTTCCATTTTCCAGTAAATAAAACAAATAAAAGTTAACGTGCATATCAAATACATTTTACATTCCAATAATTAAAAATACTCACTTATATAAAAAAAAATATATCAATAATAGTTTAATGATAACACATTGTGTGAATGTTGTGATGACGCATGATGTCAATGGCGCGAGTCCACAGATAACATTAAACCTGATGGCCGACTCTTTTTATTTTCCTATGCTGCCCATGTAATTAATAAAATGGAAAAAAAGTAAAACCTTCCTCAGAACAGTGTCATCACTCAGAGAGGGAAAAAAATTGTATGAGTTTCTTAACTGTACATCACTGATTTTTACTGTTTACCATGCGCTCAGCAATTAAAATTATTTAAATGCTTAGATTTTTTATAATATACATAATAGTAGAAATAGACAAATAGTAGAGTATAATTGTAACTATCATAGATTGAATGAAAACTTAATATTATTTTACAAAAAGTCACTTTACGTCATTTTTATCCTCTCACCTCTTTAAATATGTATATAATAGAATAATATTAATAATATATGTAATATTTTTTTTTCTACGACGTTTTACAAGCCATTTAGGCCCATTGCCGCAACAACCACTTGTCTCCACTGATCTCTTTCATTAGCCAGTTCAAATCCGTTCTCAATTCCAAGCTCTTCTAAGTCCTTGTCCACTCTATCCTTCCGTCTTTGTCTGGGACCTCCTCTTGGCCTTTTTGTGTTTGGTTTCCATTCTGTAACTTGTCCAATTATTTTCTCTGATCTCCACACGTGTCCAGCCAATCTCAATTTACTATTTTTTAAAACAGCATTGATGGTCGCTTCTCCATACAGGTCCTTAATCTCTCGATTTGTCCTTATCTCATATTCTCCTTCATTGTTTTTTTTTTTGGTCCATAGATTCTTCTTAATATCTTCCGTTCAAAGATCGCTAATTTGAGTTCGTCCGATTTTGTTGTAGCCCACACACTACATGAATACAAGGCTATTGGTCTCACTAGAACTTTGTAAAATGTTATTTTTGATTTCCATGATAAAATCTTTGATCTAAATAGAGATACCAATCCAAAATAGCATCTGTTTGCCGCTGCTAACCATATATTTATTTCTCTATGGCTATTTGCGTCCTTATTAATGTCCACCCCTAAATATTTGAAATTATCCACTCTTTCAAATTTATAGTTATCAATATCCAAGTGTCATACTCTTCTGTTATTTCTAGTTATGGCCATCTATTTTGTCTTATCCTCGTTTATTGTTAATTTTATTTTATTTCCATTTTCCAGTAGATTTCTTGTAGTATGCTTTAGATTCGCTTCATCTTCTGCCATTATGACTATGTAATCTGCGTACGCAGCCACTACTAATTGTTTGTCAACTCCGATTTTAACTCCCCTTGCCTTAGCCCAGTCACTACCTCGAAGTCTTCCGACATTGTGTTTCCAAACTTCACTTTGATCCCTGTATTGGTTAATGCCCGGGTTAATCTCATAAGCTTCTCAGGTATACCCAAATCGCACATTACATTCCATAGTTTGTTTCTATTAATTGAATCGTAGGCAGCTTTGAAATCTATAAAGAGGAAGTAAATATCCTTGTCAAATTCGTGAATTTTTTTCAGTTATTTGTTTAACTATATGTATTTGATACAAGGTTGATTTTCCTGTCATAAATCCTGTCTGGTAATCTCCAATTATCTCGTGTAACGTGTAAGTAAGGTTTTATTCTGTTGAGTAGAATATTAGACAGTATTTTGTATGAAGATTTAAATAATGAGATCCCCCTGTAATTTTTACAATACATATGATCTCCATTTTTATAGATAGGACATAGAACAGATATACGCCACGAATTTGGTATTTCTTCACTTTTCCAAATTTTATTAATCAAATTATGTAGCTGATTTATTAATTTCGGTCCTTCTTTCTTAAGGCACTCAGACACTATTCCATCTTCCCCAGCCGCTTTTCCATTTTAAGCATTCCCAAACTAACACCTACCTCTGCTCTTGTTGTCGGTTGTATATTTTGTTATACTGAGGTACGGTTTTCTATGATTGTGTTTCTATTGGGTTGATTTAATAGAGTCTTAAACTCATTTGCTATTTTTGTATTCTCTGTCAATAAAGTTCCATCTTCTCCTATAATCATAGTTGTTTTGCGTTTAAAACAAAGTTTAACTTCGTTTGATTTTTCAAAAAAGATTCGTGTATTATTTTTCCTACTATTTTCTATGAGCTCTATTCTTTCTTTTTTAAATGATCCTTTGTTCATCCTTATGACTTTCTTTACCTCTCGTTGTTTTATGGCTAATGCTATTTTATTTTCTTCATTTGGGTTCTGTATTACTTTTAATCTAGCTTTATCCCTTTCTTCCATGACCTTTTTACACTGATCATTAAGCCATGGTTTCTTTTTTCTCTGCAGTACATGACCTAGTACTTCTACTGTTGGCTCTTTTACTCTTTTTTCTATACTGCCCCACAAATTATTTATTTAATTATTTATGATTTACAAGGGCAGTTGCCCATATTTGTTTGTCTAGTGTTGCGACTTGGAACTGAAAAATTCAATTTGGCTAGTAAAATTGGGCAATAAATTTGTCCATTTAGTAATTTAAAAGTAAAGAAATATCAAACATTATTCTTCTTTTATAACGAAATTCTTCGAGGAGAGGGAAACAATATCAATCATAAAAAAGTCGCAAATGAAATTATTAATGTTGATGATTACTTTAAGGAACCAGATTCTAACGAAAATGAAGAAAACTCTCAAAACTGTACACCAGAAGAAGTTGTTAATCCCGTGATTATAGAGTCACAAAATAGTTGTCCTTTGTCAATTTTAAAACCAACACGTTCTTCTCAATTGTCTACATCATGGAAGAAAACAAAATACTCGATACATGATGCTCCTCCCTCAAAGACAGCTGCTGCTACTGTTATAGAGTACCTCGTAAAAAAAAAAAAAAAAAAAAATGAAAATATGATACCCTTGGAACCACATCATCCTGTTGACAATTTTTTTTTTTGCTCCAGTTTTGAAAAAATTAACCCCACGCTACTGGCATTACGCTAAATCTGCTAAATCTATTTGCTGCCGTTCAAAATTGTGAATTAATAATGATTATGGACCAGGAACAATTTGTGCAGTCATCTCATATTTCAACGTATTCTAATCCATCCTATTATCAACAATCCTCCCCTACAACTCTTTCTTCAATAAACAATCCTCCTACTCAAGCAACTACTTCTTTCACTAATTCATTTAAGTTTATCAAAACCAAGAATTTACTGCGTTGCAACAATATTTCCAAAAATATGGAGTTGAAAGAATAATCATTAATGTTGTAAACTTTAAATTATTTTTTGTGAGTCATAAATGAATCAGTTTGTATTTTATTTAATAATATTTATATCTGTAATTACCAAAAAACAAACTGCGAGCCTTTCTCTTGGTGTAATAGTTTTTCTTCAGTGTGTATTTTGTTTTTTCAGATTAATTTCTAATTTGCTTAGCAGTAAGTTGAATGAATTTTCTGACATTCTAAAATATTCAAAAAAATTTGTTGCATCATCTATTAATTCCTTATATTGAGTAGAAAATTCTCCTTCTGTTGGCCTCTACTTCCATGCCTGATGAACCCATATCCGTTTTTTTTTTAAATTTAATACTTCTTCCTCCTCTTCGTACAAAATCAAAATAATCATTAAAAAATCATTTTCGGAAAACAAAGTCATATTGGCAGATACGATGCACAACACTCAATGACGGAAGAATTACTGACCAGTGTGAATAGAAGTCACGGCCGGTATAATCATGAAACGGGTACGGCACGGTCACGTCACTGTCACATCACTGCTGTGTGTAAATAGACCTTCATTGTTGTATTAATATTATGATAACGCTATTTCGATAATACAACATTTCTCGATGATGTTGGCCAGGCACACGAGTGCAAAGTCCATAATTACGTTGACACGCAATGCGACTCACGCAGTACACTGCTTTTAAAGCAGTACGATTTTCATGCACAACGACTACTTTTGAAACGCACACGCCAATCACATCTTGGAAATCATACTCCGAAATTATCATTAGAGCAGTTGGACCAGGGGGACAATTCTTGAATCTTGTCGAAGTTTTTATCACAGTAGACAAAAATAATTGTCGAATAAAAATGGTTCGACTATTTGTCGAGTGGGTCATAACAATATAACCAGTGACGAAATTAAATCGAACGCTTTATTATATATTAAGTAATTATGATTAGATAATATCTAATGATATTTATGTCAAACGTGTTTCACAGATGTATTTTAGGTATATTTCATTTCATTTTTATACAAATTTAAATCCTTAAAATGGTAAATTTTGAAGAAATAGCAAATTCATTTGCAATTCAAAATTTGAAAAAACAAGAAAACGTAGCGCAGTTTGGACGACTAAATACTAGTGAAAATCGTGTGGATCCTTTTACTTTGTCTGATAGATAGTTCATAAAAATATTTAGATTGACTAAGGATCTTACTCAATATCTAATAGTGTTATTAACACCCTATATTGAGGACAAAAATTGTTCATAACCCATTGATTTGAGTGCAAAAGTAAATTAATATTAATAATTACGTAGATCATATACAATAAAAATTATTAATTTATTTTGTTCTTTATTATAGAATCTAATTCCATTACATTTTTTTTTTCTACTGAATGATATCCGCCCCTTGGTCATAGTATATTTACTGCTGTTTAACAACCGTTAGCTTCTCGATGTGTAAAACAATGCTCTAAATAAATCGGAAATTATGAATACTTGGATGAAATTCCCAAAAAATATTCAAGAACTAAATCAAGTTCGCAGAGAGAAGTTTTAATATTTTATTAAGGTATCCACTATTCCACCTATTTTAAATAGTTTTTACAAATCAACTGGAGTTCCTGGGGTTATCGGTTGTGTTGATTTCACACATTTGGCAATAATACCTCCATCGACTAATTTAAATTTAAACGAAAAGGATATCGCTCAATTGTTCAATTGGTAATTTTTTTATATAAATAATTAAATATAATATTTAAAAATAATTATTCTTTTATTATATTATTACTCCCTCAAGGAAAGTACAGCCATTGTTTTACGGGTTTAGCGAACCCGGGGCCCGGAGCTCCTCCTCTCGAAGGTATGAAAAGTAGATGGTAGGGATAACAACCCTACATCGTAAGATTCCTGTTAATAAACCACCAACAGAGCCTCGGACTAGAGTTACGGATAACCCAAATGGAAAACGGAAACAGAAAAACAAGGAGATTAGGATAGCGACTTTGAACACCTTAAGCTTATATCTTGCGGGAGCATGTCAGACTCTTACAGAAATGTTGTGTCAGTATACAGTGTCAATTGCGGCAATGCAAGAAATTTGATGGACGGGCAAGGGACAGATAAAGATTGACGACTACACTATTTACTATAAAGGAACAGAGAATAAATATGATTTTTGAACGAGTTTTGCGGTCCACAAGATCTATGAATCTTCTGTACGTGAATTTAACACAATATTCGATCAAATTTGTACGATACGATTAAAAACTAAGCCTAAAGAGAAATGCACCAATAAATATACGTGCACCAACGGAAAACAGTAATGAAGACATGAAGTATATGAAAATGAATTTTTAGAAGTAACCAGGATTTACGATAGATTACCTGGAAGCGTAATAAAAATTGTGATAGGCGACATAAACGCAAAAATAGGGAAATAGCTAATTTTTGTGCCCACTATTGGATTTGAAAGTGCCCTTGAAGAGAGCAATAACAATGGTCAGAGAGACATTTCATTAGCAGCATCTAGAAGTTGTTTGATAGTTAGCACCACTTTTCCTCACAAGATCATACACAAATATATCTGGAAGGTTCCAGACGGACGGACTATGAATCATATCGACCATATATTGATTGAAAAAAGGTATAGATCAAGTATATCAGATGTGAGAAGTTGCAGAGGAGCAGACTGTGATACTGACCATTTTCTAGTAATATGCAAATTTCGTCTCAAACTGCAAAAAACAAGTTAGCATTAAAAAAACAAAAAATTCAACATCGAAGAGCTAAATGCTAAACGATGAAGAAACAAGATGATGAAAGAAAAAAATATATCACTGAGATTACAGGTAAATTAAAGGATGACGCGGTGGTCGATTTGGGAATACCCATTCGACGATCCGTGGTCGTCTCTTATCGTCCGGTCGGTCCGTTCGCAGGAAGTTTCCCCACACGACGTGAGGATGGGGGATCGCGGCGGCGACGGCTAACACCGTCGTCGTCCCAGTCCTCTGTCTTTTGACATACGTCATGCTGTTAACATATCACCCGCGGGCATATGTAAAATATACTCTTACTATAATAAACTGTTTTGTCTTTTATATATAAATCTGTGTTTAATAATTTACCCAATACCAACGTATTCGTGTCAAGGAGAAACAAAAAACAAATAAATATTAATTGGGTTGGAGTATATTAAAAAACCATACTTGAAGCGTCCCACAGTACACAAGGCGAACCAAAAAAACGAGAGAATAAATAGTTTAATAGTAATTGTAGGAAGGCCGAGAAAAAACAAACGAAGCCCGTCAGAGAGACCTCCAGCTTAGGACCACATTAAGCGAAAAAAACCTGACACAGAACAATCAAAAAATGAGCTGATACTCCTGCCGCACAGGATACAGGTGTGCGAATCATAGCGTTTTAATTTTACTTAGAATTTGAATGCAATGATAAACCATTGCATTCGAAAAAACAATTCTGAGCGAAGTTCAGTCAGATTATAATTTTCGTTTGAACTAAAAATATCAACTTAAAACAGCTATAAAAAAAAATTGAGTTTAGGGATTTTTCTAATATTTTAAAACCTACAATTTCTTTTATTTATGATATGGATAAATTATTTGACATTTTTAATTCTTCTAGAAGACCTGGTTTAAAGAGTTTCAATAGACGCTTTAAACTAACAGAAGAACAAAAAAATCATTTAAATTATATGGAATATTTTTTTAAAAATTTAATTGTAATGAATAAAAGTAATAATACAGATGTAACTAGTCGAATGAAGATTATTAATGGTTGGTTAGTTTCCATAGCTGGCTTGTTTTTACTTTGGAATGATTTAAACTCCACAAAAAAAAATAATTATGTTTTATATACCGGTAGAATTAATCAAGATTGCCTTGAAAATTTGTTTTGTACACTTCGACAACAAAATGGGAATAATACTAACCCAACTCCTTATCAATTTATATATGCATTTAAAAAAATTTTATTATTAAATTATTTTCAACATTCAGAGAACGCTAATGGTATAAGTGATTTAGATGAAATATTAACTCAAATTCCCACTAATACAGATTTAGAAATTCCAGCTTTTTTATCAGACACTCCTTTTAAATTTAAAAAAACTTGTCATCTTTCAATTGGACCGGTTGATTATAGATATTTAGAAATTCCCGATCAAAATGCATTCACTTATGTTTGTGGATATATTATGAGTAAATGTTTAGGTCAACATTCTTGTGAAATATGTTTAAAATATGCAAAATCTCAAAATAATTTAGATCTTTCATTTTTATTATGTTATTTCAAAGCTTATGAAAATCAAAATAAATCATTGTTTGGAAATTTACAAATGCCTCATAATGAATTTTACAATTATATTTATAAATTAGAAACTTTATTTATTGATAACTTTCCTATTTTATCTGTAATAGTAGGTGTAGGAGAAAAACTTAAAATGAGAATGCTCAATATAGTGTTTGACCATTTTTTAATAAAGATTATTTACTTAAATTTTTAAATAGAAATTAAGAGTATTTTACAGCATTTATAAATTAATAATTATATCGTTACTTAATACAAGGATTTTTCAATATTTCTCATTGTTAAATAGATTTTAATAATAAACTTTTAAAATATATGTTTTTTACATTATGCCATTTTTTCATATAACCCTTTACCTAATTATTTAATGACCCTTGTAATTAAATATCTATAACCTTTTTTATAATAAATGTATTAATACTGTTCTTTTTTTTTTTTTGATGCACCAAGATTGTAATTTTGTTTTATTTAGTGTTCCAAATCTATTTTCTCATTTTAACATCTCAATAAAATTTGAAGACATTGAATTTATAAAGCACATTTGTATGATAATTTTGATGGGTCGACCTAATTTATTAAAGATATTGATTTCTAGAAATATTTTTAATTGGTTGAAGAAATTATATTTCTAACAGAAATATCATACATTGTAATAATTAATAACCAACTTTATTATCATAATATGCAAAATTTATTTTAACATAAAAGTAATGTGTTACCTATATATTAAAATTAATTGATTCATTATCTTTATTAGTTTCTCAAATTCGAAATTACTATTTAGGTAATAATATGAATCTTACAATTCACGATATAATGATTAAATAATTACAAATAATGATGTCAGAAATATAATTCTTCAATAAAATAAATAAATTCCTGAAAATTGACATCTTTATTAAATTAAGAAGTCGAACCATCAAAATTATCAAACGTACTATAAAACTGGCTCTCTTCAAATTTAAATAATCAAGAGTTATTTTTTTATACTATGATTAAATTTAAAAAAGTAATATAAATAATATTATAGTTTTATAACCAATAAATTTAAAATACGGTATTCAAAAATCTTAATTTTTATGAAGATATTAAAATGAGTAAATAGATCTTAGATACCCTATACTCTATAGTCTATAGTATTGACTATATTACTGTGTGTAGCCCCCCTTAATATATTTAATCATTGTAATTTGTTTTATTATCTTAAGCATTGTAATATTTTTATTTTTTGTGGTGTACAATATATTTAAAAATTATGAATGTTATTTTTTTCTTTAATTGTATATATTTAAATATTGTAATAAATATCAAAGTATTATTCCTAAAAAATAGTTTTTTTCTTAATATAAACATAAATCCATATAAAATCTTGAATGCCTTGTACCTAAGTACTAATAAAACTTTATGTATCAATCATAAACTTTGGAAGAATTGTGCACATTACACAAATTGTTAAAATATACATAACAAATTAATTGTTATATTGTTTGGTTTTTACTGTATATATATATATTTATTATGAACGTTATTAATTATAAATTTAATGAAAATATGTATTTATCGAATACATAATTAAAGTTCGTGTTTTTAAGAATTATCTAAATAGTAATAGTAAAAAGTTGAATTTAATGCATAGTACACTTAATTACTCTGAACTCATTGAAGATGCTCCAAGATTTGAACAAACTTATTTATTGTTTTATAATAGGGTACCTACCGATATGTATTGAATAATTATTGGTCAGCCTTATTGTCCATGATTAATTAATTTGACTAGGTATATTTTACGGTACCCGCCAGTGTTGCCAGACTGATAAATTAATATTATCGTGTAAAAATTAAATAATTATCGTATTTTAAAAAATAATATCGTACCTTACATAAAAAATTTTGCTTCCACTCTTGGCTTTGATTATATTTAAAACATTAATTATAATTGCAAAGATTTCATGTACACAATTAATAACATCTATAATAACTCATATTTCATAATTTAAAACGATAATTCTACCAGTTACTATAATAATATAAATACTTTGTCGCATCGAAACGGCTCTCCTATTAAGGTTTGGTAAAAATATATTATAAACCATGTGTTCTAAATTTCCTCAAATATTCGCTCACTAAGAGGGTGTTAAATTGAAGAATATGAATATTATAATTTGAATCCATTATTATAACACTCTTTTACAAGAAATAATTTAATTCTTAAAATGTATAATATATTATAGTTTATACAAATATCACATAACATATAAAAATTGAAATAAAAGTATATTATATAAAACAAAAGTAGATTACTTATTATTTAAAAACAACATTAGTTCCTTTAAGTCTTAAGATTTATAATTAGTCATTTTTTTTTATTACTAATTATTTTAATAATTAATTATTTTACTTTGCATATCAACATATAATTTACATAAATATCACAGAAAAAACAAAATGTTGAATCCCCTTAATACCTTATAATCCTTATATATTAAACATTATGAAATAAAGATGAGGTAATTGTGAGATCTTCAGTTTCATTTATGGTATTTGGATACAAATTATTTGAATTCATTAGTTTTATCATTTGTTTTGATTGGTTAAATGTAATACATGTACCTTTCTTAGATGGGTCTAAATTTGAATTGGATAATAATTCAGATGTCATTAATGTTGCTGATACCGTATTACTTATCATTCTATTTCGACTTGTGGTTTTAGTCCGATTTATTTTACTAAATATTCTTTCACAATCTGCGTTGGAATGTGGTAAAGAAAGAACAGACAGTGAAAATTGAGCTAGTTCTTTATATTTAGGTGTTTCACTACTATTTGGATCATGCTTATAGCTTAATAATTTAGCCCAAAATCTATCTACATCTTTTTCTTCAATTATAGAACTTGAAAATGATTCTAGAGGCAAAGATCGCCACTGATCATCTAAAACCTGAATTTAAATTTCATTCTTAGGATGAATAATACGAGGAAGTTTTAATATTAAATTATGAATTGAAGGCATCGAATCTCGAGCAGTGCTCGATAATGCTTCCTTGGGGCTAAGACATTTTAAATTAGGTAAGACAGGATCACTAAAATTATACCTTTTTTTAAGTTGAATGCAACTTGTTTGTAGAAAATCTTTACATTTAGAATAAAAATTTCTTACTAAATCGGGACGTTGAGTGATTTCTTTTCTTGCCATATAATTGGTAATCCTTATTCCTATAAATTAATAATTTAATTTCAATAAAATTTAATTGTGGTCAACATATGAATATGTTTGTAATAACTTTATAATATGATAATACTTTACCTAGATACAAATTTTTGGCATCAAGTAAATTGGATTCATCTTTTAGATTTATTTCAGCAAAAGGCGTCCGCATAACATAATCTCTCTTTAAAAAAGATAATAATATATTTTTGTAAACTATAGTCATTTTATCATGTAGTTGATCTAAAACAACTTTTCAGTCTGGAAGTATTTGTTTAATAGCACAAATTTTGGAAGTACCCATTCAAAAAAAAAAAAAAAAATGCCTTCGTGAAGGGATCATTTAGTTGTTCATAAATGGTTTGAGTACCAATTCTTTTTTCCATAAGCCATTTTTCACTAAAAAATAGTTTTATTGCATCCCATTGTTCGACAATTCTAGTCACCACTGATGATAATGATAACCAACGTGTTGCAGAAGGGTGAAGCATTTTATGATCTTTCAAGAGTAAAAAATTTTGAAATTGGTAAAACTGACTCTGTCTTTTGGAACTGTGACTAAAAAAAGAATATATTTGACGAGCTAATTCTTCACTCCGTTTTGGAAGCATTTTACAAGATTCACTGCAAACCAAATGTAGACTATGACATATACATTTCATGAGAAATATCCCAGGAAATTGTTGTTTTAACCTGGAAGTTACTGAATTTTTTTCACCAAACATAGTATGCAACCATCTGATCCGAATCCTATGAGATTTTCTAATGGTATATTGTAATCTGTAATTGATTTTATACATGCATTAAAAAGATTTTCACTAGTAGCACCTTCATATACTTTATTAAGGTTATTTTTATCATATACTTGGACGAGACTCCAAAAACTACTTAAAATACATTTTTTTTCATTACTATAATAACGAACAATTATGCACATAGTTGATTGACACGCCACATCAGTTGATTCATCTATCATTATAGAGAATTTAGTTACTTTTAAAATTTCAGCCAGATCGTTTTAAGATGATGGTGAATTAACATTTTTTATTATATTGGTAACTTTGGTTCGTTTGTGGCCTATGTTTTGCTTTTTCGTTTTTATCTAAATCATTACAATATTTTCTTTTATATGTCGGTGTTCTGCTACCATCATTTACATTATCATCACTTGAATTTTCAAGAATCTATTAATAAATTATGTATTTAATTATTTAAGTATAACTTATAAAAATTGGCATACATACTTTTTCTATATCAAAGTTGTTTTCTGGTGGATCATCAACATCAGAATCATCCTTGGGTTTTATTAAAAATCTATCCATATTAAATCAATAAATTTGCCACAATTATAATATTCATTAATTAAGACAGATAATTTGAGAATGGTCATTAATATTTAATAATAAATAGTCAAGAAAGAAAAAAAATAATGTCAAATTGAAACCATAGAAAATAAAGTAATATTAATAATTTAGATAATTACTTTATTATTTATGATTGAAAATTTGAAACGGTCAACAATGAAACACAGTCACACACATGGTATAAGCATGGTATAAGGATTACAGTAAGATATATAAGTATATAAGTAATCCTTATACCATGATCACACAGATTGTATTGTACTTTGTAGTGTTGCACCTCAGATCCATAGAACTTAGAGGTTAGATTTATATAGAGTATATTACAGACTATAATTTTATAATATCCAATTATCCAATGACTATATTTTGATAACCAAACCAAGGAACATTAACAAATTTAAACTACTAGTTATTTAAAAGTTTCAAATATAAAATAAAAATGTTTTATTTACACAGTTATATATATCTGTGTTTATGTATTAATTAATATCTAAAGTTCATATATATTATAACACTAAATGATAATTGATATTTTGGAAGCACCGAGATTGATAACAGTGGATTTGTTAAAAATATCGTATTTGCACGTACGATAACGATTTGTAAATCGTACATCGTACTTGAACAATAAAAATTGTACAAATACGATAATTATCGTACGTCTGACAACGCTGGTACCCGCCCTTTTTCCCGAATCAAAATTCCCGATTGTACTTTTCCCGATTAGTATTTTATCCGAAAATCTGAAAACCCGAAACCTATAATTCCGAACGACTTTTTCCCGACGGTTATTGTTCCCGAAATAAAATTTTTTTAAAATTTAAAAATTTTATTATAACTATGAGCTATAGTGACTAGGTATGTATTTTTTATACATTATATTTTATACCTTTAACTAAAATACAGCTATTGCTATACATTCTAATATTTTTTCCGTGCGATAAACGGACACATGTAAAATCGCATGATTGCCATTATCGGACTTTACCGTCGTTACAATGACATATGCCTATTTGTACTATAATAATTCTATAGTATCTGCTTTCATATAGTTTTTTAAAAACATAGCATTTGGTATATCTTTTAAACTTAGTAAAAGTTTATTCCATCGTCAAGTCTAAATCGAAGAAAACACAGGCCACCACCAATCTCCTTAATATTGTATAATGAGTCTTTTCTTATTCTAAATAAAATACATTATTATAAAAGATTTACATCAGATTGATATTTTTGGTTACTAAATAAGATTGTCATCAAATATGTAAGACCCTAAAGTCTGCTTATGTACTTGTAATAGTAGCCTTTAAATCCTAGTTCTGGGATAAAATCTACTCTATATTGATAGAGTTGCCAATTTGTATAGCTTGTAATAGGAAAATAACCTAACGTAACCGTTTTTTTAATTTTTTTACAAAATATAGGACTTATTACAAAATATTAGAAAAATCCCTAATCTCAATTTTTTTTCATAGCTGTTTTAAGTTGATATTTTTAGTTCAAACGAAAATTATAATCTGACTGAACTTCGCTCTTTCGAATGCAATGGTTTATCATTGCCTTCAAATTCTAATTAAAATTAAACGCTATGATCCGCACGCCTGTATCCTGTTCGGCAGGAGTATCAGCTCATTTTTTTTTTTATTCATTTATATATATATAATATACAATAAATAATACATTTAATTTTTTATTATTTTAATAGAGTTTGATAATTTTTAACTTTATATAATATCCTGTGTGGCAGGAGTATCAGCTCGTCTTTTTTTTTTAGATTAATATTTATTTAAATTTTTTTATATTACATATGATTTATATAAGTAAAATAATTATACAATTATATATAAATTAATAATTGGTGTATATTTTTAAGATGTCAGAAATAGATATTAAATAAATAACTGCATTATGTATTATTAAAATTTATAATTATATTTATATTAAATAATGTTTTCATTTTTAATATACCTACTGTAAAACAAATTATTAATAGTAATATTGTATGTTTAATAAATATTAAAAGATTGATTGGTTTGAATATTTAAAAATATATACCTATTTTATATAAATTAATATAAAAATTAATTATTTATTTTATACAGGGATATCAGGAGACAAGATAAAATAGATAACAAATTATTTTCCTATTACAAGCTATACCTCATTTAGTGTAATAATATATATTGTGAGACGGGATTGTGATCGGGAGATTAGCCCATCACAATTTTGTATTGTTGTATTATGTAAATATTGTTAATTCAAAAGAAATGGCGCCTGGTTGTTCGAGGGTAATATTACCTTACGGGACAGTTCCTCCCGAAAGCTATGAGGCACATAACTAAAAAAACCTAGGTTAGGTTATATATGCTTCCTCGACGATACCCACGTGGTGGGGGAACTTGCGGGCTTTTAACTAGGTCTTACCAAGTGGTCCTACACCCGATTACCTTTAGTGATTGGAGTAAGAGCACACATAGCCACCCCTGATCTTGATCGGTTGGGGATGGCACCATGGCAGGTTGGAGGAAGCCTGCTAGCATTTAGAAAAGCCCGGATGGAAGGTAACCACTTTATAAAAATTACTGAGCTGGCCTTTACTTTAGTTAGTTGGGGCTGGACCACCGATAAATCGCCTCCCTTCACCACAAACGCATCACGGGGCTCTCTTGATACGTGTCCACTACATACTGTGTAGACTACTAGTGGGCTTACACTACATCGGAGGGTGCTCGTAGCCAAAAATGGAAATAATGGGATAGGTTGCGGTCTGACCAGTGGCGACGGAGGTAGCGATGGGACGATGTCAACTGGTACGGGGATACTGGTGATCCCCGGTGCTGTTGGTCCATAGGCGACACGGGAACGCACGCCGGCTTGCTGTCTGCGCTCTTGAATACCTCTTAGAGCTAAAATAAGGTCCATAGTTGTGATAGCTTAGCGTTGAGCATAATGGTTGTATTCATATATTCATACTATAAGTTGTGATAAATTTGTTGTTCACTATTGGACCTTATATAGTACTATTTGTACCAGTACAATGGTATGTACACAAAGAAATTCGTGGAAAGAATTGGTTAACAGTTTCGATCGATGCAACTGGATCACTTATTCTACCTATAAAAAGAACACACAACATGATATCATCTGGGCTAGTGATGGGCACTACCGAATAATATTAATAACCGACTAATAGTTATATTTTAATCCAAAAAACCGACTAATAGTTGGTTACAATTACCATGACCAACTAACAACAAACGGCTTAATGATTAACACTATCGAAAAACGACTAACGACTAATAACTATCGAAAACGACTAACGACTAATAACTATCGAAAAACGACTAACGACTAAT
>JAIUCT010000061.1:512274-575481 GCA_021307375.1 Tetraneura akinire
CTAATAACTATCGAAAAACGACTAACGACTAATAACTATCGAAAAACAACTAACGACTTATGACTATCAAAATGTCTAACTGACAAAAACCGACTAAATAACTAAAGATGAAATTATTTGACTTATATGAAATTACGACGAAACCTAACAAATTAATTTATTTAATAGTTCATTAGGTTAATACAAAATACAAAAAGACATAGTTATATTATTTATATTAAATTAAATTAATTATAAAAATTACTATACTAAACTAATTCTTTTAAATTTTTGTTTAAAAAAATTAATACATCTAAATTTTTTGGATCTAGACGATTTCTTTTGGCACTCATTATTTCCCCGGCCTTCGAAAAAATCCTTTCTGAAGGAACCGAAGTCGCTGGAATTATAGAATATTTCACAGCTAATTTAAATAATGAGTCCAGAAGCAACTGGTGTTTGGTCCAGAAATCTAGTGGAATACTAGTGCGTTTTTCATGAGGAAGGCTAATATATTGATCTATAAGTTTTTGCGCGGTTGTTGTTGATGTTAATGTTGTTCTTTCCTCTTCTATTTCTGTTGCCAAAAATGCCCATAAGTCGGAGCATTGATTTTCTTGGGGTTGAACATTTAATTTGAGTGCTGAATGCTCGCTGTTTTCACCTTAGAAAATAATATTAAGGTTATTAATTTTAATAATATTAAAATAATAGTAGTTAGTTAGTACTTAAATTATCATTACCAATCAATTCAGCTAATTCATCCTTTATATTTTGTATAGCTTTATTGGCCAACTCTACATTTGTAAATGCTACTTTCTTAAACCTTGGGTCAAGAATTGTTGAAATTGCAAAACAAGGTAAAATATCATTATCTTCAATTGAATTAAAACGATCTGTCATATTTTTTATTAATTTAGTTTTTAATGCTACTCCTAATTCTGTCTCCATTGTTTTAGAATTAAGAGCAATATTCACACCTACAAATAAGTTAGTTAATAATTAAACATAATATTAAAAATTTAATTTATGAAAATTTAATACCTCTCACTAAAGGAATAACCATGCCAAGTGTTGGATATTTTTCCCCTGAAAGTTCAGTTGTCATTAAATTAAATGGTTTTAGTAGTGGTATAATATCCTCTATAATTTTCCATTCCATTGGTAGCAGTATTGTTGGGACATCCTTTAACGACATCATAACACATGTAAGTGGTTCTTTTAATGTTACCAACCTTTCAAGCATTAAGAGGCTACTGTTCCAACGGGTAGACACATCTTGCTTTAGTTTCAAATTGGGTAAACCTAGTTGTTTTAATTTGTCTTGTAAACAGCGATGCCCAATTTCACTTTTTTTAAAAAATGTCACTATTGAACGACATTTTTTTAATAAAATGTTTAAATCGTTAACTCCGTCCCAATCAATATTGTTATCTTCGTTACCACACTGAATTTTTAGAGCGTTTGTCACTACCAAGTTCAACTTATGTGCAGTACATGGTATATGAGGAATGCCGTTCATTTTTTTTATTGCAGACTTTATGTTAGCACCAGAATCAGTTACAATAGCTACTACTTTATTAATTATTTTCCATTCCTCAAATATTTTAATTAATGTTTCATATAAGTATTGTGCTGTATGATTTTTACTAAGTTTTTCTGTTGTTAATACAAATGTTTTCAATACATAATGTGTATTATATACATGAGCAGTAACTGTTAAAAAAGAATCAGTGTTTATAGATGTCCAAATATCTGATGTAATGGCAACATAATTAGATTCAATTAACATCTGTTGCACTTTAACTTTGGTTGATTGATAAATGTCAGGTATTATTTTCCTAGTAATAGTACGACGACTTGGTATATGCTCCATATAACGAGAATCTAAAAAACTGACCATTTTTCGAAAACCATTATTTTCCAAGAATGAAATGGGTTGTAAATCTCCTGCTATCATATCCATTATAATAGATATGAAGTCATTTTTTTGCTTTATTGATGGTTCGTTAAATCTGTTACATTAAATACAAATATTAATTATTATTTTTAAAGTGATAATTATAGGTAGGATTTTATGATTGTTGTACATATTTATTTTTAAACTATGCAGTAAAAGAGGAGTAAGATTTCTATGATTCGTGAAACACCAAATTCATAGAAAAAAAATTTACTGTTATTTAATAATAATAAATGTTAAAATTAAAATTAAAAAATAATAATTATAAAAATATAGTGTAAACACTAAACATGTAAAAGTAAAATGTTGCATTGTTGTACCTATATGCAATAATAAAAGATTAATTATAGTCTATAATATTTAAAGAACTAAATTACTCCATATCTACTGCTGTGAAGTATCAAAACTTGTCCAAAAACTAATATTAATACACAAATCAAATAATTAATTTCTTACCGTTTTGATAATAACAACTGCTTGGTTTTCTTCATTTTTGTAAGTGGCCCTTCATGGTCAGGTTCTTGATCTGTTTCATTTATAAATTGTACTATATTAGTAAAATTAATTATAAAAGTAATGATATTATATTAATCGATCCAATTTACAATTTATTATACCTAACATTTTAAATTATTTAATCCTTAACCACCACCAAGCGTGGGGCGAATTAAATATTTTTTTATATTTATAAAACAATTGTAATTGGTAATAGTTATTGGTAAAAATAATATTAGTAAAATTACTAGGTATCTCAAATATATTTTAACGAATTCAAATGTTAAATGCAATTAAATAAATATTGTAATGTTAATATTATGTTAAATTTCTTTTGTTGACATTAGAAAATATAATAATAGAAGATAATAGGCCGATTTAGACGTACAATCATTCGCACGTGCTTGGAGTGGACGTTATTATAATAATTTTGTAATTATATTATAATATATTTATATTTTATAAATTTATTATTTTATTTTCAAAACAATTTTAAAATGCCTTAATATTATATAAGAAATAACGCAGTGGCGAAGCTTGAGTTTGTGATTAGGGTAGATAAATTTTTTTTAGAAAAAAATTATATAAACAAAAATTTGTTTAAAATGTGTATTATTTTAACTATACACGGACAACGGCTATTAAATACGCAGCGCGTATTTATTTCATTAAAAAAGACAGCGCCTATTTATACCTGTTAATAGTTTAATACATGACGTACCTATACTTTATAATGATAATATAATATTTTATATTGATTTTGTTATAAACCAAAGTAGATATACTAAAATAAATATTTTTATAAAAATAAAATATATTATGTGCAATCAGTTAAAAAATAATGGGTAGACACTAGACACTAGACAATGTCTCTTTGTCTCATTGGTAGCTTCGCCAGTTCGCTACTGGTAATAAGTAGATATTATCATTGATTATAAATATTATTATAATATTATTTATAATCAATGGTATTATTAATTTATTATTCCGTCTAAATTTTTTTCTCATATATAATAACAATAGGTATACAGTTTTAATAATAATAATAATAATAATAATAATATATTAAGATAACTGATAACGGGATTAAAATAGGACAATCTTCTAAAAATGGAAGTTAATGCGTTCCGTCGGAAGTTTATTAGCACAACGGAACACAATGTTGAAAAACAGGACAATTCAGTTTTAAACGGGACGTATGGTCAGTGCCTCAGTGGTCCACCGTCCACCCTACATTAAAATAATATATACTTAGAAGCAGTGGAGGTTTTGGGGGTGAGGCAAGTTAGGCGCCGCCTAACCTAAAATGTTAAGTAAAATGGTAAATCATATTTTCATTTAGTGTTTATTACCAAAAATAGTGATAAACCGATAAGAAATGAATAAAATAATTATTACGTAACAAACGCTGGTGTTTCAACCTGCGGCAATGTTCCGATGACGTTAGAAGGCACAGTTCAACTCCGCCTCGGAGTATGTACTATTGTGTACATGAAATACACACCCAAGCGTATGTACGCGAATGCACGCGACTATTAAACAAGAAGTGTTGCGCATGCGCAATGATCATCTTGAGGCTCGACTAACATCGCCTGATGTACTAAAAATAGACGCGGTATACAGGAATTATGATCAGCCGGCATATCAACGTAAAAACACATTATCACTAAAGTTATTATTGTTACAGTCCTGGACACAGACATTCCTAATTAAACATTCAAACCGTTGCCCGTTGTAATATCTGTTGATAATAATTTTATATTTATCATTAGTCATTTGACATGCTCTGTATATTACCTATCTATTACTTACTATATTATTTACTATATGAAACAAGTATATTATTAGCATTCATACAATTATAAATATTTTTATGTTTTTAAATTACATTTATTGTGAATTCTAATGTTGTATAGGGGGGGGGGGTCGATACATAGGTTGCCTCACCAAAAAAATACTACCAGAACCGTCACTGCTTAGAAGTTAAAACCATTGATTTTATAATATATTTATTATAAAATCAATGCTTAGAAGTAGAACTAACTAGTAACTAATTTAAGCATACTGATTACTTACGATTTATTACTTACCATTATTTACAGTTCTTGAACTACTTGGTTGGTCATTATCTTCTTGGTCTAATTCTAAATCTTTCTCCAACTCCATATTGCGTTTATCAGCATCTAATTTCGTTTGATGAACACGTCGCAAATGTTCATGTAAATTAGACGTCCCATGACCGTGTTTGTAATGTGTATTACAAATTAAGCAAATTGCTTCATTGGGTTTGTTTGGCAATTTTTTAAAATATTTCCAAACGTCTGACGTATTTTTTCTAAACATGATTTTATATTTTTAATAATTTTTAATAATTACTTTAACTACTACAAGTCTACAACGATTACCGATCACGGACCACGATGTACTGAGTGAGCGATTACCAAAAGACAAAAGAGACCAAATAAAATAAAGATGGACAGAAAAACCTATTTTTTTTCTATAAATAGTCTGATAAATAATTATAGGAATCTATATTGTTCTATTTATATATTTACGGCAGGTAATACCTACGTCTTACACCATAACTGTGACTTATGAATATTTTATTATATTTCATAAGAGATAAGATAGTTGATGTCTTGATAATTTATTTTATTCATTAGTCATTATTCGTTAGTTGGATAGTTATTCGTTAGTTGGTTAGTTGGATAGTTATTCGTTAGTTGGTTAGTTGGATTGTTATTCGTTAGTTGGATAGTTATTCGTTAGTTGGTTAGTTGGATTGTCATTCGTTAGTTGGATTGTTATTCGTTAGTTGGTTTGTTATTCGTTAGTTGTTGGTTTGTTATTCATTAGTTGGTTAGTGATTAGTCAGTGTTAATAACCGACTTATTTGCTTATCGTTTACTACCGACTAAGTCATTAGTCATTAGTCGGTACTGCCCATCACTAATCTGGGCACATTTTTTTGTACCAAATAGTAACAAACATTGATGGGTCAACGGCCACGGCAAGGACGGATCTTATCTTGCAAGAGGCCTGAGATAAAGGGGCGTATACGTGGGGCAAAAAACCGGCGTATTGGTTGACAGAGCCAATTGCAGTGATGAAAAAGAACTGCGTAGCAGAGCCCGCAAAAAAATGAAGCGCGTCCGCGGAAGGGCGGACCAGGCCAGTGGATGTAGTTTTTATTTTTGTAATGGATACAGAAAACATTGGGTATGATTATAACCCAAACACAAGCGTTATACATGGTTCATCAGAGTAATTGATGACTAGTGGTATTACAGTTATACCAACTCTATACTCTATTCAGAAAAAAAGCGGTAGTCGGCGGCTACGAGTTTTCGTCCGTTTCGCTCAGACGTTTCCACTTCCTAATCGCCCACCAATTTGCATTCGATACTTACAGCGCTGCGTTACAATCGTGGCGAGTAGGTGTATTATTATTTGTTCATTCCTCCGTGCGCGCTAGTTTTTACGTGTTCTCGCATAGTGCATTTATACTGAGTGGGCACAATGTATTTTAAATTATGTGAACACGTTAATTGTCATTACTAGAATAAACGACGCTCCGTAAAAGTTGTGGTGCTAGGCACCCAACTTAAATCGACGCCACGCCCATGCGCAGAAGTCGGCCTCCGACTACCGCTCTTATTCTGAATCAAATATAGTTATTATGACAGATCAATCATCACAGACAAGGCCATAAACAACAACCGTCCGGACATAGTATAGCGTGACAAGGAAAAAATGGCGTATACCTGATTGACAGCGGTTCCTAATACCAACAATTTATAACACACAAATGGAGAATAAATAAGGCAATATGAAGAGCTGAAGGATGAAATAAAAATAATGTGGAACTTATTGCAAGTTGAAATTATACCAATAGGCAATAATACTGTCTACGTCATTCCCAAGAATTAGCATCAGAGTATAAGTGCCTTAAACTTGGAAAAAAACTAATCTACTCCAAAAAAAGCCGTCATTTTGAATACTATACGTATTGTATGAAAGTTTTTAAATTAAAAGATGAGAATACTTGGTAAACACCCATATCTCGTCTTGTTTCACCGGGAAAACTGAGATGATATTGAAATAAAAATAATAGTAATAATGATGATAATGACTGTTTACAAACCGAAGGACCAGACTTGTAATAACTCACAAGACAATAATAATAAACAAGGAAAAAAAAACAAGAAACGAAAAAGATAAAAAATTAAAGGAACTATAGGTAGACAGAGATGTGTGTTTGGTAACTGTCGGCAAGGGGCTAAATATTATTGTAAATTTCACAGACAACACGAGTATAACAGCGGGAAATTGTGTGGCCGGTTTACTGGTGCAATGGCCACACAATTGTACAATTCTTACCTATTTGTATATGAGACTAAAACTAAACACACAGAACACACTTAAAAACTACGGTAGGTTGAAGATGGTAACGACTATGGTGGATTGGTAACTCGATGACCCTGAGCGGCCTCTCACACACCACACTGTGTGCTGGCGGACTTACGCAACCGTTGACAAGAACAACCGCTTCCAAGTTCGAACGCGGATGATGACTACCACTATTTTGGCAGCGAGATTTTATGTCGAGCATTGTAATGTAACAAATATTTCTCCAGTGTCTAATGCAGTATTCAAAAATAAGTGGAATACGGAATATAATACTGGAATACATGCACCAAAGAAGGACAAATGTGCATTTTGTTAAGGATACAAAAATAAAGAGATCAAAATCGAAGAAGATACACTACACTACACTCAATACAAGAGAAAATATTTGCCACTGAAAGATTAAAAAAAGATCAAGAAAAGTGGCCAAAATGGGTTTCTATGCTGTAGTTTCGATTTACAAAAAGTACTTAACACACCATATGGAAGCAGTATGCTACTATTTTATTCAAGAAAACTATCATATTATAATTTGAGTATCTATGAAAGTAAAACTAAAAATGGCTATTGTTATCTATGGTCAGAAATAGATGGCCAAAGAGGGTCCAATGAAATAAGTTCAATTATATTTAAATATTTGAAAAGTATTGATATGAAAGGGAATGTTGAAGAAATTTCATTTTACTGTGGCAATTGCCCAGGACAAAATAAAAATAATATGTTATCTATGCTAGGTACATCATTTTCTTTTAAAATATACACAAAATATAAAAATTATTACAATTAACTATTTATTGGCTAGACATTCTTATATGTCAGTAGACTCAATACATACTTGCATTGATAAAAACATGAAAAAAAAAAAACAATTTGGGCCCCATCGGAATGGCCTACAATTATCAGAAACTCAAGATCAAATGTTGGACAATATGAAACAATAATTTTAAATTATAAAGACTTTTTAAACTGGAATGATATTTGCAATGCTACATTCAATAAAGCTAAATTAAAAGACACAATGATGTTTAATTCAAGTTAATTAAAAGGGTGAAATTTAATAAAAACAATCTGGAAGAATTTAATATGTCATATACTTTTAAACCTCAAGAAAATGATGAAGATGATTTTAAAACTGTAAATTTACTTAGTAATACAAAATTAAGATCAACTTGTAAAAAAAATCCAGAATTAAAAAATCAATATAAAGAAAAACTTCCTGTTACAGCAGCTAAATACAAAGTTTGAAGAAATTTGTGCTTAAAGAAAATTATCCCTGATATTTATCATTCAGAATATCTCTATATTCCTTTTAAGCCATCAGTATTAGATGTTTTGCTGAGACAGATTACGAAGATGAAATTGACTTATAGTGACCTTATAGTGACTTATAGTATATTGTTTTATGTAATATCATTAAGACTGCAAGTTTTATATTATGATTTTATTTTTACTATAATTAATTCTACTACTATATTAATTTATTTTAAATTAAAATAAACTTGGTCAACATAATTATTTTGTTTTATATAGTACTATTAAGACTGCAATATTTATCTGATCTTATTTTACTATATTATTAACTTTTAAATTCATGTTAAATAACAAAAAGTCATGTTTTTTATTATTATATTGTATTCAAGTTATTATTAAATAATATACTATTATATTAAATTTTAAATTGATATTGATATTGAACTAATAAAGAAGTAATTTATTTAATTTGAAATAAAGTAATAACATATTTCATTGAGATCTATAAATGTTAATAATAATATTATTATTTTAATTGTTCTTTATAAGTTTGAAGTATAATGTTTTAAAATATGAAAAAATAAAAATGCTGAAAGGACTTTTACCACTAATAATGATTTATTTAAAAGGGCGTTTGTAGAAATGAAAATGTTAAAATGATGTATACCACTAATATGGTTAGCAGGTATAACATAATATATGTTCTCAAAAGGTCTTCTATGAAATTCAAATTGTTAAAAGGGCTTACACCACATACATTTTTTTTTAAATTAATGTAGCTTTCAAGATAAATTTAGTTTAGGCAATATATTAAGATATTCTTGTTCCAGTTGTTTGAGAGAGTCTCATGTTTCATAAAATGTATAAATGAATGTTCTATCATTAAAATTGGATTTTTAATCAGTTTTATTTGTTTCCTGAAAAAAAGTAAAATTTGGTAAACGCCCTTTTAACAAAATACCGTCGAATTATTTGTTCATTAAGTATTTGTCATTTGATTACAATTCCTGATTTATAAAAAAAATAATTTTGTATTTACTCAGATTGCATAAGCAGAGTATTAATGTAAAACAAAATTTTTGATATTGATCAAAAATATATAAGCAAAACTTAACAAACATAATATATCACCATGATAATAATTATGATTGTATTACCTTTTATTTACCACTGTTTTATCATATTCTTTTAAATTATGAGGTTAAAAAAAAGAAATACAATTAAATATAGGTATGTGTTTTGAAAAGTAATTGAACAATTATAAAATAAAATACAAATGTAAACATTACTACAAATTATATTGGTATTTGTATGATGTCTTGAATCAGTTTTAAAGTAAGATGTTCTTTATTTTTTTTTTAAAAGTTTAAAAATTTTTATAAAAAAAAATTATATATTAAATTATATAATTTAATATAAACAATTTCACAATGAAATAATTATTTATATATTTGAAATGAAGATAAACACATAATATGTACTGTGAACCAACATAGTTTATGTACGGAGTTTTCACCATTATAACACGGACAACCACACAAATATAGCACAGATATTTTTCCATCTTTACTATATACATAGCATGGTTATAACACCGACATTGATACTTTAGTGGCACAGTGTTTCATGTGTTAAAATCACCATTTCAAAATCATAAAAACACTGTGCACTGAACCATATTTGCACGGTTTTTTTAACCAAAAGAGCCATGTTATTTACACAGCCAATGCTAAATGCCAATGCTTAAATTGCTAATCTGGTCTAGTATTAGGTGCATGTTCTCTGCGATAATATGAAATACTAAGTTTTAAATCTTCGATTATTATATTATATTATATTATATTTGAATATTTTGATTCCTAAACGTAAAGGCAGTAATTTCAGTACACATACTAGGTACTTTTAACCATAGGAATTGTTATTTACTGCATTTTCCCCTAGGAAATGTACAGTTTTTTTATGTTCCATGTAGTTACCTCATTTTAAATTTTAAGGTACTAGATGTCGTTTTTTTCTGTATTTAACCTTAGTAAAATTATACGCAGAAAAATTAAATTAACAAAGTTCTATTAAAACCTTGTTTTTGAAATTTTTGTAGTTACTGCCTTTACCAGTGGCAGGGCAGAATGCACCTATATAAGTATATAGTAACTACTGACGGACTGCAAATACTATAAACGATAATACGGGACAGTCTAGTCAAAAACTGGCGAACAATTCCTTATCAGTTCCTCTCGAAAATGTTGTGGAATTGCCTATTTTGCTCCTTATTATTAGGTATTAAAAATATGATCATAAACGTTTATATTATATAGTACCTATTTGATTATAAGAATACGTTTTAAAATGAAAAATAATTATATTTTATAACTTTATAAATTACAAGTAAGGTAATAATCATGATACAAATAACAAAATAAATATTTGTATCATGGTAATAATATATTTAATATAATAATTTTATTAATAATAATATATAATTAATTAAAATTTCAAAGTTATATATTATACCTATTTAGGCCATATTATATAATATACTCGTATATACATATATACATATATCTTATAAATGTACAATTTTTTTTAATTTTATGTTTTTGGATAAATTATATTGATTAAATGAATCATTGCATTTCTTCAGATAACAAAAGCATTTAAAAATGTATCTATAAATTTTATGTTGCGTTCATTGCATATATTTAATAAGTATTTCTTACATACATTATTTATTATTTGTTTAAATTCTTTTTTTACAAAACATTTTTTTTTTTAAATTAGTTTTTCAATATTAGCATGGAAAAGGGCAGACATATGCTTGGTGAACTCTAGTGTATTGAGAAAAGGATTCGGTAAAGTACATCTTTCATATTCTTTCATATTAATGAACTTTTTTTTTTTTTTTAGTAATCAACCCTAAGTTTCACACTTTTCCGAAATTTCTCCACTCATCTCTATTGCCAGCTAACCTCTTCAGCTCCTTATAGTTTGCTAGACCCGCATCGGAAATCATCTTTTTGATATATGACGATCTTGGACGTCCTCGATCTCTTTTACAATTCATCTTCCTTTCTATTATAATATACAGTAGCTCTTCTTTGTGTCTTAAAATATGACCAATCATATTCCATCTTCTTTCTTTTATGGTGCTAAGTATCTTCTGGTTTTCATTTATTTCGTTTAAAACATTTTCATTAGTTCTTCTTTCTGTCCTGCTCACTCGCAACATTCTTCTCCAGCACCACATCTCAAAACTTTCAAGGAACTTTTGTTCCGCTTTGTTTAGTACCCATGATTCGCATCCGTAAAGTGCGACACTCCACACATATACTTTTATCAGTCGTTTTCTCATACTTATACTCATGTTTTTAGAGCACAGTAGGTTTCTTTTGTTCATGAATGCTGTTTTTGCTTGAGCGATCCTTGATTTTATTTCCTTAGTACATTTCCCATCTTGGCTAATTATACTACCTAGGTATCTAAAGCTTTCAATTTGGTCGAGTATGTGGTTATCAATTTTAATTCTTAATCTATGAATACGATTCGTTTTTTGACATATCATTGCATTGGTTTTATTCCAGTTGATTTTAAGGTGATAATTTTGGAAGCACCTCGCTATTTCTTCTAACGCTCTTTTGAGATCGTTTTCGCTGCTTGCAAAAAAGCTATGTCATCGGCAAATCTTATAAATGATATCCATTCTCCTCCTACTAACACTCCGACTTTGTCTCTGGTGAGTGTTACTTTAATTTCATTAATAGCACCCTCTACATAAATATTGAATAATTTCGGTGACAGTGGACACCTTTGTTTTACCCCTTTTCTTATTTTGGCTGTTGCAGACTGGTCTGACACCTTTATTATCACTGATTTTTCTTTGTATATGTTGTATATTAACCGCCTGTCTCTATAATCAATTCCGATTTCTTCTAGTTTCTTAAAAAGTTCCTTCCAGGGAACTGTATCAATTCCTTCTCCAAGTCGATAAATGCGATAAATGTATCGTGTTAAATTCGATCTGTTTTTCAATTAATGTCCTTAAACTTTATTATTCATATTTAATTCATAATTTTTGTTTCTAGATGCTAATATTTCTATACATTGTTCATGATTTAATTTACTACATGCCCAACCTGTAAGGTATGCCACAGCATTTGCTGTGAATAATAATTCTGGAAATAGAATAATCATTCTGGCCACACGATGGGAAGAACAAATATCCAAATTGGCAGCAAGACTATCAAGATGCAGAGTCCAAGGCTTTAAACATCACCCAAAAATTATGTTCAAAAACATATACATAAAATATAAACTCGAAAATATAATCTCAGCCGTTACCCTATCTCCCCTCCATGGCAATTTGTCATGAATATCAACCTCGATCTACATCGACTTCCCAAGAAATCAAGCTGCCCTAGTATATATCTAAATTTATTTAGGGAAAACATTTCCCATAGCAAATCAAGCACACACATATATACCGACGCGTCCCTCGTCAAGGGTCATATCGGAATGGCCATTATTCACGAGGAACGCATTATTCAATGGAAGTCCAACAAATTTTCGATCTACACGGCTGAAGCTTTAGCGATTCTGAAAGCTATCGTATATATAATATCCAAAGTCGACCACAACAATATCACTATATTTAGTGACACCCTATCCACCCTAACAAGCCTGAATAATCTTTACAACCCTTCTGACATCGCTAGGTTAATACAAAATGCTCACTATAAAGCACAAGTGTCCGGTAAAAATAATACATATACATGGATACCTGGGCACTGCAATATTAAAGACAACGAACGAGCTGATTCAGCTGCCAAACTTGCTTATACATCTCCCAATGCCTTTACCTCCAACCTTTTCTCTTACAGTGATGTAAAGAAAGAAATTGAATTGGATATACTACTTCATTGGGAGAAGGAATGGAGGAAACAGACAACAAAACTCAACCAAATCAAAACCACCATTCTCCCCTGGTCCTTCCCCGCCAACACACCTAGAAAGGTTGAGACCTCAATTAATCGTCTTCGAATTGAACACACCCGCCTCACACACATACACCTTATGAAGAAAGAAGACCCTCCTACCTGCTTAAGCTGCGGGACTTCCCTCACAGTCAAACATATCATCTCTGAATGCAGATTACCGTAAAACGGGGCGACTTCGAATAAATATATTTTATCAATTGAAATTGATAACAAAAGTACGTTTTTAAATTAAAGATGTTATCAACCATAATAAACTATTAAGAGAGGTTACAAAAACACTATAATCATATGGCAATGCTTTATACTTCTTTATGGATAAAGATATGATGGATAATGGTAATTAATGAAGGTTATGTTTTCATTGTTTTTGAATTATACAATTGATAACATTAACAATTGTACGGTAACGTTAAAGATTAATTAGTTTATGTTTTTTTTTTATTAATGTGTTTGTAATATTGTATAATATAAGATTAATATATAATAAATTATAGTTCATGAAAGGTTAATTACATAATTAAATATATCTAAAATAAGTTATTTATTCGGTTAGTATTAAATAGGCAAGTACAGACACATAACTGATAATTAAATTCGTAAGTATCGTAGGTATAACAATATTATTAATTTCTATCTGTTCTAAGCATAGTTACTATATACAGTTTACAGATAAGAAGTAATAATATCATGGGAAATATTGTGTTTTTCACATAAAATAAAGATAAAATAATTATTTAATATTTTTAATTGGCGATCAATGATTTCATCGATACGTTTGACCTATTCAACTGAGAGCGATTTTAAATCGTACGTCGCCGCACGGGTAGTCTGTTAATTTAACAACGATTTGAAAAATTTTGAAAAATAATAAAATAATTTTAAATATGTGACAAAAATATTCAGAATACTGTATTCGGAATACTACCAGAGTCTGATTATAGTATATAAGAGAAATGACATATCATATATTTATTATACAAATAAAATACCTACTATTATAAATATTGTTCAGCTTTTGAATTTATAATGACTTAACTCCAGAGAATGACGAAACATGGGTGATTTAATTGATTTTATTTTATTTAATAGAAAGAACTATATAACACAATTTTTAATTATTTATATATTATATCTGTTTATACAAACTCAATACACTGAGATACATGTATATATTATGCAAAATGTAGTATAGTAGATAGGAATGTAGAAATAATACAACAATACAATTACAATGAAGCTTAAACAATATTTTTATTAAAAATAATTAAGATATTATACTATTATACTATTATTATACTACACAGAGGAATGATTATTTACAAAACATTTTCATCAAGGAATGATTTATATACCTACCTACTTTATAATATTAACCAATGAATTACAAAATGGCAAGACTTGTATTTATCTATAAAATAGAAAATAAAATAGTGAATTAATAAAGACGTGCGTGAACTTGGCCCCCCTACTTTAACCAAATACTTTCAATCCGGTGTCAAAATTTTGCAATTTTTATGCAACTAAATGCATATATCGCAAAAAAATTTGCAATTCATCGTGGTCCCGGTATTAATTAAATACAGGTATAATATATACTCAATAATTACTCATATATTTGTATAGAGTTGTAGAGACAACTACACATACCTAGCTTTAAAGTTTAGTAATACTAAACGATGGTTTGTACTTTGTAATAACACGTTTGTAATATTAATAATTAATTTAATATGTAAATTTTACATTGTATTAATAAAATTATCATATCATATAAAATTATTAATTATGTACTTATTTTATTAACTTTAAATAATATTGTAAAAATTAAAAATTAATTATAATTTAATATACATCAAACAATGCGGATTTGCTTTTCTGTTACCTGTTGCAGCAAATCTTTTTATTTTATTTTGTAAGTCATTATGTATTTCCCATGTGCCATCAATTCTTCTAATGTATGAAATATAATGATCCATTGAATACGCTACAACTCCATAAAATATATATCTACTAGCCGACCCGTCACGGCTTTGCCCGTGATTTTTGCAAACATATCTACGGTGAATTGGCTGAATAATGTTTTGTAATAATGTAGATGATTTAGACTTGTTTCTCTAAACATAAACCTATAAGAATAAAATTGCATGCAGGAGACAGTTTAATTCGTTTTTTTTTGTGTAATATTAATGTGATATCCGTCTTCACCTCTAGTATACATTAATGGATATTGTATTGCATCATAAGATCTATTCAATTCGTAAACTCGACTCCAGTGTCCACCCAACCGTGCAGAACTATATCTCTGGGACCTTTATCTTCATTAACTAATAAAACAGCCACTTCATGGATGGTAGGTGCATTATATTGACCTGCGTGTTTATCTTGAGGAACTCTGTCAGCATGAATAATTAACTTAAAGTGTTGCAACTCATCAAAGGACCACGACTCTAGATTTGATGTGAAGCTCTGTATGAGGTGATTATTTTCACGTAAAACTGTTTGCAATGATTCAATGAGATCTCTTTTTAAATTTGGAATCATATTTATTCAAATAGATATTTGATCCGACTCTGACATAAAATATATTTGTAAAAATTTAGCATTATTTTCAATTTCGGGTAATAAACTACCCATTTAATGATGCACTTGACCCTCAATTTTAAAAGCGGGCATGAAGTTCCCATCAGTTATTTTGTTTGCTCCAAACGATGTCATTTGAAACAGAGTATTTATATTGTCTAGAATTATCAAAAAAATGTTTTGATAGAGGGTGAGAATTATCAATTAAACTTTTAATTAGGTCTGGAAGATCCTCAAATTGGTGTAAAACAACTTTACCGTCAGCGCAGTAAAGTCCATGTGTTTCATCTTTCCATTTTTTTGCATGGCACTTAGGACATTGGTATATAATCATTGGTCCTATTTGAAGGGCTTTAATATTTAAATAATCTTGGATTGATAATTAAACGCTGATTTCATACTCAAAGCGTTACGTAGCTCCTGTGCAAGTATTTGAGAACGTTCTGGGTGGCAAGTATTGAAATGTGGTATATTATTTACAATCGTGTTACTATAACACATTTCATAACACCGTGTAAAAATATATACCACACTGAACTAGTATAGACTTGTGTTATACAAAATGTGTTATTCTGGTGGTGCCCGGTATAAATTAATGGTGCGCGTTATAAAATATTACACTATTATTATAATTTGAGGTTATACTATTTATTAATTAGCTTTTATAAATTAAAAAATAAGATGATTAAAAAAAAAAATAAAAAAATAATAAATTTACGTATTATTAAAATTTAACGTAATTGATTTATTAATTGACGTCTTACTTTTTGACCCTGCCTATAATATAAATTATGTTGATCTTGATTTATATTTATTGGAACGATTATTTCTTCTTCAATGTTGAGCTCAATATCATCCCAGTTATTAGGCAAATTAGTATGTTTACACATATTATGTAAAACACAACATGCTATTGTAATTAATGAAACAAATTGTGGATCATAATGTAACATACGATGTTTAATTAAACATCGAAAACGTCCTTTTAGCTGTCCATTGACTCTCTCTATAGTTGCCCTAGCTTTTTTGTGTATATCATTATATTTTTCTTCTCTAGAAATTGGTTGAATTTCATTTTCTTGAAAGGGTATCATAAGAAATGGTTCCAATGGGTAACCTTTATCTCCCAATAACCAAGATTTAAACGTCCCTTCTTCGTATTTTTCTTTTAAATAATTTCTAATTTCGCTATTTTTCCAAATAAATGAATTTTGTATAGATCCAGGAAACTTTGAATTTATATTTATGATACGACATGAAGCATCACAAATTAATTGGACATTAATTGAATGTTAATTTTTTCGATTGACATACATATATTCACGTTGATTAGGATTATCAGTAACTGATGCAATATATATATATGCGTACAATCTATACACCCAACAACACCGTGAATACCATATTTTTCATGGAATTGTGCTCTAATTGATGGAATTTCATTATCAGTTGGAAATTGTATCCATTTGTGAGCGATATTTTCGACGATTGCTTCCGTTACACTATGCACACAATTGCTGACACTTTTTTGGCATACTGCTAAATGTAAATCTTGAGCTACAGACATTTGATAGCTACCCTGAGCAAAAAATCGTAATGATACGACGAGTACTCTAACTTCTGGACTCAATGCCGATTTTCTTTTTTTTATAGGTAAAAAAGGTATTAACTCGTTTATCAAATTTTTTACCAAAGTTTTGTTAAGTCTAAATAATATTACAAATTGATTATCTGGCAAATCAAACGGGTCAATTCTTTGTTTTAATGGTCTAAATATTCTAAAGATAAAAAAAATATTATTACTTATAGTTAGAATAATAATAATAATAATAATAATAATAATTAGTAATTACCTAAGTCTCTGATTTCTTCTTTGAATATGAATTCCTAATAGTATTGCATCCATTATTTATAAAACGTAGATAAATTTTTACTTTTATTATATAATATAAATAATTTAATTTATTTGACTTTATAAAAATATAGTTTTAATATGATTAGTACTTTTATAATATAATATTATATAAAATAAAAATAATATTATTTAAAAATAAGATAGTAGTATAGTACGTTAATCTACTATTACTATCTGTTGATAAATAGCCATATCACGTTAAATTTGTATGTGTTATTGTAAATTTAACACATAGAATTTATGTTATATTTATTAACACGGTTCAATACTTTAAAATGATCAAGGACGTGGTATTCAGCACCATTACACGGATGTGTTATATTTATCACATTTCAATACTTGCCACCCTGGTGTGTTATCTTGTTGCCTTCTGTTATACATTCGAGTTGCATTGGCAGTTCTTATACCAATGCGTGCTCTTGGCGCTCTCGGCATGATCATGAATTGGTAAAGCGGTGTGCATAGCAAAGAACCACACTCGACGGCTACCAAGCTCAGACTGAGCCCATGAGCCATGATGCCTCGCAGGGTTGCCAGAAAGATTATAAGTCATCCCGCGGATAGAGAGCGCTAATATCGCCCAAAACCGCCAAAACGTTCAATTTTTAAAACCACCAATATTTTCAAAAATATCACCAAAAAACCAAAATTTATTGCGATTCAAATATTTTTCTTTTTGTATTAAACTACCTAATATTTTAATACTAAAGTGCAATATCATTAACACATATTGCATGTTCTAAAGACTGTATGTTCTATTATATATTGTTAATTTATATATATGAAATATGTATAAATATCTATATTATAACGCTTTCAATATATACATATATTTAAGTAATGAATACAATTTAATAAAAAAAAATTTTTGATTTAAAACAATAAATTAAAGTTTAAGTTTTTATAATAATTTATCAGTCTTCAGTCCTCTTCACATTCTTCAGCTGCTAACAAAGTTATTGTATCTTCCATAGCATTTTCCCAGTGTTGGTTTTCCAATGTTGTGGAGCTATTGAGGTTTTCATAAATCTTACTATTAAATTTGTTAAGCATCAGGCTTGAGGGTACAAAATTATTACAAAAATTAAACATGTTAAAATACATTTTATAACGTAATGTGTTAAAGAATTTGTATATTTAAGCATAATCTTATTCTTAAAATTGCATCCAACATATTCATATGCATCCTATTTCTGGGCTTTGTTTTTACTGCGTTCATAACGCTGAAAACCCGTTCAACTACAGCATTAGCTATTGTCAGTGATAGTATATATCCACCACTATCTTTAATATTGTACACATCTACCCAAAATTCAGAAGAATCTTTTTCTGATATTGTTACTCTGTACAGCAACAAATATCTGAGTACTTCAATGTACTAAGTTTACGCCATTGTATTTCAAGTAATTCCATATCTGTATTAATTTCTGAAAAATAGATTTATTAAGATTATTAGTGGAAAATTAATAAATTGTTACACTTATTTTATGCCAAAACATAATTAAAGCAATAATTTTAATAAGCAAAACATTAGATTTATTAAGATTATTAGTGGAAAATTAATAAATTGTTTCACTTATTTTATGCCAAAACATAATTAAAGCAATAATTCTAATAAGAAAAATATTACTTGTTAATTTTAAAGGCAAGTCAATAAATTTTGGAGGAACAGCAGAAACCACAAGAGTTGGATTAAAATGGTGAATTTTTTCAATAACTTTAGTGTTAAATGACAAACGTTTCACTAGTTCTTCGCATAAGCATTTCAAACACACACAGCAACACCAGCACACTTATATAAGTAATACACTTGTATAAGTTGCACACCAGCAACAGTTTCTACGCAGTCATCAATTTCAACTGAAGATAATTCTCATTGGCAACCATGGCAACATATCAATTTTAACGATATCAACCAGTTCGTAAATGGTCCCATAGAACTACTCCAAGAACAGGGTACAATTTACGAAAATATGCAAAAGTTTAACAAAGTTCTGACTCAATAATATTTTTTTCATTTTAGTTGTATTGTTATGTGAAGGAATCCATTTTTATATATTTTTTTTAAATTATGTTATGTCAATAAATAAGTTTGTTGAACGCTTATCTTATTCATTTAATTTTAGTAAAAACTAAATTGTTTTATTACAATATTGTTGCATAATATGACTTAAATAAGTATGTTGTACGTTGGGTTGGTATAAATAAATCTTTAGAGTAAAATTTAGATACTAATATACTATAGGTACCTAAACAATGGGTAAATCGGTGTTTTGGAAACCTATTTTAAGCATAATGAACTTATAATCATTTTATTTTTAAATAAATAAATAAATTCTATAATGCTGCTCTTTAACAATATTTTTACAATAACAATTCAAATTTGTGGCACAAAACAAATCATTTAGAGTTTATACAACAATTATTTTTATAATTAAATTTAGAAACATATATTATTGTTGTGGTGCATTGTTGTAGTATTTATTCATTTTTTTTTTTTAAATAATAAATAAAACTAAATTTATCAAATAAATTTTATATATATTATTCATTTAATCAAATTTATTTAAATAACTTACCTCAATGTAAGAAATAGCCTTTCTTCTACAGGTATTACTTTTCGGAAGTTGGTATCTTCTTTTCCGATCACGCTTCTTATAGCTTCCAAAATTATATAAAAAGTAGTTTCACTCATGCGACAATACTCAAAAAACTTGACTGGATGATTTTTGAATTTACTGAAAAGCGTATAAGATTCCCCTTTAGATAGCCTATGTTTATTTATTTCGTGAATCCATAAAACAGTTCTTAACCAAATTTACTTTAATATCAATTAAAGCAGCCAGCAATATTTTTCTGGACGTCATTTTGGTCGAGGATCGAATAAATAAATGAAAAATACACGAACACGCGCGACTAAAAATGTAGAAACGCATATAAAATCGCTAGAGGAAATCGCGCGTGTAAAATCGCAGAAACTCTCGAAACGCAGAATCGCAGAATCGCTCACAGTGGGGCATCAGCTTAACAGTTTTATATAATAGTATAGATAGAAACAAACAATTTTATATACATTATAATTTATAAATGAAATAAGAATGAAAAAGAAAAAAAAGAGCTGATACTCCTGCCGCATGAGATACAGGTGTGCGAATCATAGCGTTTAATTTTAATTAGCATTTGAGTGCAATGATAAACCATTGCATTCGAAAAAACGATTCTGAGCGAAGTACAGTCAGATTATAATTTTCGTTTGAACTAAAAATTTCAACTTAAAACAGTTATAAAAAAATTGAGACTAGAGATTTTTCTAATATTTTGATATGATGTTAAGTAATATGTAAACATACTTCAGTAGAATTTTCAGACCTTAATAGCAAAATTTGCCAATTTTATCAAACATTATATACATAAAAACGATAATTTTACGAAATAAGTCCATCTATATTTTGTAGAAAAATTAACCTAACGGTTCCAAAATTTCACCACATATATATAGTAGCTATGTGAACACCACAAAAATTGTCAAGTCCCTATCTTCAAAATTGTTTGAGTTATCGAGAAATATTAAAATTGAATTCGTTAAATTTCAGTTTTCGTGAAAAATGTTTTTTTCGTCATTTTTCATCGTTTTTTCTACTGCTAAGAGTCAATTTTGAGAAATTCGAAAAATGACCTAAATAAAGTACCAATTACATCCACTTTCCAACCAAAAACATATGCATTGTCGTGAAAATCGGAGCATTATAATTTCTGATAATAAAAGTGTCTTCAGAATAAAAAAAAAATTTGCACATCATTGTAAAACCAAAATTATTTAATTTATAATTGCAAAATCGTTTTATGCATGGATCAATTGGTATTACCATTTAAAATATATAAATATTATATATGTACCATCATTATGAGTAGGTATGTAATTATAATATTATGATAAAATGTATAAACTAATAATAAAAATTATAAAATATTATTTAAAATTTATATAGTTTTAGATAATCCGATTATTGTAATATTGTATATCCTAATATTGTCAGCAGCTTGGCGCTAGCTAAATATAATATTAATGATATTATTTAATGGTGTTTTCACCATTGAAACGCGCTTCGCGGACGACTGGAAGTATACCGAAAACCGGTGGACTGACGCGGTAGATTTGACAAGGGTAGAGGAATGAAAATTTACCAAACGCTGCCTCTACACAAAAAACAGCACAATACGGCTGCAGACATTATTTTTGTTAGCCTAAAAGTGTTTTCGTATTTCCATCATTACTCGTTGTTAACTTATTTAAGAATAATAATGTTGATAGAAAAAGAAAGAGGAGAACATAATTTATGTTTGTACGTCAGTTTTTCTTAATTGAATTAATATTTTATTAATTATAAGAAGTTTAAAAAATGATTTTTTTTAGTTTTTTAAAGAAGTATAAAACATTATGAAATGTATTAATTTAACCTCTTCTTGCATATAAGTATCAAATGATATCATTACATTTTTTAGTTGGAAATTTATTTAATAAATAAACAATTTGGTCCAGAATTGCATAAAAGTATCATATGTGTATACTTTGTTTCTTCCATGTATTTATTTATTTTTCTGTTATCATATAATTGAGTAAATAACCATTTTAGTATGATAAGTCATCCTTTTGATAAATCACGTTTTTAGTCATAAGAAATTTAATAATTTGCATTTAAAAAGTTGAGTAATGCATGAAAAAAATTGTGTATTTTGAATATTGTTCTTATTATTCATATTAAATAGTATTTTATCAATATTATTGCATAATTATTTTAATACAATTAAAAATATTCATGGTATCATATGATACAATTGTGTAAGTCAAAAAAAAAAAATTGAGATTAGGGATTTTTCTAATATTTTAGTATGATGTTAGGTAATATTTAAGTATACTTGATTAAAATTCTCAGACCCTAATACTAAAAATTGCCAATTTTATCAAACATTATATACGTTGTAACGGGACAAACCGTTACCAGTAAACAACAAAAGACGACCGGCACAGCGCCTTGAAATATATATATGTTACGGGCAAAAAATACAATTTGGGCATTTTATACATTGTCCGGGCATTTTATACAATGCCCTTCGTATATTGGGCAATATAGAAAACGGATGAGATGATTTAATGAATAATGATAAATCGTAAAACATATAGTTAAAATAAAGTCAAATTATTATCTAAAAATTATTATCTGTCACTAGTTTGTTTGTTCTTATTGTATTTTTACAATAGGGATGTCCCACATATAATAAGCGTGTACGTGACATAATATATTACCTATAACAATATTTACTGATTTATAAGTTATATTATATGTAGTTGTAGTGCTTATCATGCAGTACCACAATCGGCCTTTACCTATTCTCAAAAATAAACTATTTAATAACCGCAAATCGTTTGTATAGTAGTATAGTGCAGGTTAATTTATTCAGTGCGTAACTAATTATTCGAATATGGAAAAGTTTAATGAAGATTTAAACAATTTATTAAAAAAAAAGGTTCAAATACTTCATTTTTTACCAAATTAATATATGATCAATTAATATCACATATAAATCAATTAAAGAACAATTCAAAGAAAAAGGAACCAAATGATTATAAACGTTTAAAAAAATATGATGTGTTAAAAGTAGTTGATATTAACATAATATTAACATTTATATTATACCACGTACACGCTTATTATATGTGGGACACACCTAATGTAAAAAAACGATAAGAACAAAAAAACTAGTGACATATAATAATTTTTAGATAATAATTTGACTTTATTTTAACTATATGTTTTACGATTTATCATTATTCATTAAATCATCTCATCCTTTTTCTATATTGCCCAATATACGAAGGGCATTGTATAAAATGCCCAAATTGTATACTTTGCCCGTAACATATATATGACGACCACCGTACCAACTAAGCGTTCGGCCAATCACAAAACGGGACGACGTCAGCCAATCGGAGAGTGCAAAGTAACACTCCCCTAACCCAATCCCCAACTTCCGACAATCTCTCCACTCAAAATCTCAACTACGCCAATGTAACCAAAAAGGAACCCTCAATCCCAACAGACAAGATCATTACCCTTTTAACAAATCTCCTTTCAGCCATCTCAACGACTAAAGATCCCAAAATCATTATCTCTGCTACTATAAGTTCATTCCTAGATATTCTAAAAAACAGCCATGAATAACATTAAAATTCTCTCGTGGAACTCAAACGGTATCACAAACAAGCTCAACGAACTTCAGGCTCTAGTCAACAATCTAAATATCGACATCATTCTTATCAACGAAACTCATTTAAAACCCACCTCTAAACTCCATCTTCCCAATTTCCACACATACAGAACCGATCTACCACCTGTCAGAGGCTCCCCAGCCCACGGTGGCACTGCTGTAATGGTCCGTCGCCACATCGTCCATAAACCATTGACTCTTCAAACTAACTTACAATCTACGTCAATTCTTATCAAACTTGGAGCTTACGAAATCCTAATTTCGTCCGTCTACAAACCACCAAACCAAATTCTGGATCCAGCAGACCTGGATACGCTTACCCTAAGCTCAGAATGGTCCATAACCGCCGGCGACCGAAACTCAAAACACCCATTGTGGCACAGTCGTACCATCAATCCCGCTGGTTCAATACTTTACAATCACGTCCAACAAAATGATTACGCTGTTATAGCTCCAACCACTCCAACTTATCACCCATATAACAAGTTGTTCCGACCAGACGTGCTCGATGTCGCCTTCTCTAAAATTCCTCTGGCAGTCCAAGTAACTTAAACGATCTATCATCAGATCATAACCCGGTTCTCCTCGAAGTAAGCGGCTCACCAATATCATCCTCACCACCCTCAGCCAAAAGATTTATAAACTGGTGTAAATACACGTCCGTTCTCTCAAATACCCCGATGGACATAAATCCTAGCACTAATGATATTACAGAAATCGACAACGCGGTCGACACTTTCACCTCAGTCATTCTCGATGCCGTAAGGACTAGTACCTTGACTCCAAATCCTGGTCGCTCAGTCAAACGTCTTCCTCCCTACATTGAGAACGAAATCAAAATTAAGAACCGTCTTCGCCGCGAGTGGCAGCGAAACAGAGACCCGGCAACCAGATATCTCCTAAATGCCAAAATCTCCCAAATAAGAACCATGCTTTCCACTCATAAGCAGGACGAGTGGGATAAATTCCTGGACTCCATGAACCACAATGATAGATCGATATTTCAAATTAACAAATCCCTCCTGCACTAACGCCCAGCAACTCATCCACTGTACGGACCAAACGGTTTTGTCTTTTCACCAACCGAGAAAACTGAACTTATAGCCGACTCACTCGAATCACAATTCACTCCTAACCCGGGACCAGTACTCCAAGAAGTAAACAACTACATCGAACACGAACTTACATTCCGAGCTGCCGATACTCCAAGTCATAATCTGCACACAACCCCAGGAATTATTTCGAAACTCCTTACCAAACTTCCGAAGAAAAAAGTCCCCGGTGCTGACCAAATATCAAACACTGCCCTACGCCTACTTCCCAAGAACATGATCCTGGCCCTTACCAAAATCTTTAATGGTTGTATCAGACTTTGCCACTTCCCAACGGCGTGGAAAAGAGCTACAATAATCTGTATTCCTAAACCAGGCAAAGACCCCCAAAAACCAGACAGCTACAGACCTATAGCACTGCTCTCCACCATCTCTAAAGTCTTTGAGAAAATCATTCTCTTCGAGCTCCAAAAGTATTTAACAGACATCATAAGACCTGAGCAGGCCGCGTTCCGCCAAGACCATTCAACCACTCATCAATTAATTAATCTTACTAGCCTCATTAGCAGAAACCTCAACAACCGAACCCACACAGCTGCCGTCTTCATCGACGTTGAGAAGACGTTCGATCGCGTCTGGCACGACGGTCTCCTCTTTAAAATGTCAGCCATGACCATTCCGACTTCTCTCATTCAACTAACACAATCATTTTTATCAAACCGCTCATTCTGCGTTCGGATAAATGATCACCTCTCCTCTCCAAGGCCTATCCTAGCTGGTGTCCCTCAGGGTTCCTGCCTTGCTCCAATTCTGTACTTGATTTATACCAACGACATCCCTGTCACTGCAAACGCATCACTTGCTCTTTTTGTCGACGACACCATGTTCCACACCTGCGACAACCCTAAAATAACAAAAATTCAATTACAGAGACAAATTCAAGCAGCTTCTGATTGGTTTACCAAGTGGCGCCTCCGCATAAATGCAACCAAGACCACTGCCATATTATTCAGCCATAAAAGGACTAACCACTTGCCTCAGCTCTCCCTCAATAATACTCCCATCCCATGGTCAACTCATGTCAAATACTTAGGAGTCACACTTGGTCGCACCCTCAACTTCCAGGAACACATTAAAACAATAGTAAAAAAGGCAACAAGAACCCGTGGAATACTTTACCCAATCCTAAACAGACGCAGTCCAATTCCAGCCAGAACCCGTATAAATTTACTAAAAATGTATATAATACCAATCCTTACATACGCCGGAGCGGCTTGGGCTCCTTACATCAGTAAAACGCAATGGCGTCAGCTTGAAGCGGTTCAAACAATAGCTGCAAGAATGATCCTCGGAATTCCATCTTATGTTAGGAACGAAATAACCCTGTCATCTGTCAATCTCAAACCAATTAATTCCTCAATCCGTTCTCAAGCTTCTGCACTCTTTCACAAAAATAAAAACTCACGATTCCGTCACACAAGGGAGCTAGGCAATCTAGCACCCTCAACAAAATATTACAAACTCAAAAAACCACCAAAAACCAGTCCCCTCGTGTGGGCCACAAATCCTTAACCCTTAATCCTTGGCAAACCTTATTTCCCACCACTAGAAAAGGCAACAGCCTGGTATAGAAAAGACCAAAGGTCGTCAAGCAAGCAAAGCAAAGCAAAATCGGAGAGCACGCTGACGTCGTCAAAACCACTTAAATACGGGTGGGTATCAAACGACAATCTTCAGTTCCAGCCACGCATTCAAGACATCAACATCTTCCAGATAGTTAGAAGTCTTGATAGTGGAAATACCGGAACCAGCAGCAACGACTACGACTACGACGAAGACGAAACCGCGCATTTGGTGATCTACCGTACCACGAAAACCCACGGACGAACACATAAAACCGCCGTTCTCACGGCGATAACCGGCATACCTAGCCACCGTGTCTCGTCCGTCATTGACCCCTCGTTACGGTAGTCACCATTGTATACCACTACAATCATCACGACTAGTGATGGGAATAATAGAATGATATTAATAATCGAATGATTAGTAATCGAAAACAAGAATAATCGAATAATCGAATGATTAGTAATTGAAAAAAAAATAATCGACTAATTAAATTTAAATAGTTAAATTTTTGTGTAGTAAATTGCGCCCACCATATTTTCAGGTAAAATGTATGTATAGTAAATTGCGCCCAATATTATTACCAATACTATTACCAATAATATTACCAAACTCATAAAATTATTGAAATTTGTTATTGATGATGTTAAAACCCAATGTTATCAGGTGGGATTTCATATTATTTTCTCGTCAAATATTATGTTATTCAATTTTAAAATTTAACATTTGAACTGTCGTGTGGTCATTGTATTTGTCATGATTATAGTATAAGTATAGTATAGTATTTAATATTTAAACGTTCACGGGCACGAATAAACATATACTGTTTAATAGTTCACATAAAGTATCATTCGAACAAATTAAAAAAGTACAGTAGATAATAATATAATGTTATAATTTATAAACGCGCGGCGAAAACGCGTCTGTGTGGCGCCAGCATTAAACGTTAGGTTTTTACGTCAATATAATGTGCAAAATCGGAAATAATGATTAAAACTTTTAAAAGGTCATTTAGTTATTCAACGGCAAACCAAACTGTTTATTTTTTATTAGTTAATTTACTGTTAAATTTGCATTGAGTATTTTAAGTTAAATTTTTGTAATGGCACCTAATAAAAGGTCGATAGTGTGGGAGTATTTTCAAAAAACTTCCGATAAATGCGTTGTTTGTATGATATGTAAAAAAGAATTTAAATATCACACCAATACTACTAATTTAAAAGGTAAGATTTATATATTTTACTTGGGGAATATTATTATATTTATATATGTAATTAAATTATTTTTATTTAAAAAGTTGAAAGGTAACTGACTAAGTTCTGTTATGATACAATTATTTTTATATAGTGTATAAATTATTGCACTTTTCACAAAAAGAATTATTTGAAATATTTTATTTTTATTTTAAGAACATCTAAAATGAATACATCCGGTGTATCTTAATCCCACGTTAGAAATAGATGACAACTTAGACTCGGAATTATCAGCAGGACCTTCTAATGCATTATCAAAATCATCTAACATAAGCAATCAAGCCCGTTCTTCATATTCTTCTCCTATACCTAAACGTTCACGTCAATTAAAGTTATACGGTTCAACAAGAGGCAATGAATGATAATGATGATGAAAAAATATCTATAGACAAAAGTTTAATTAAAATGATCGTGATTGACTATCAACCACTGTCATTGGTTGAAAACACTGGTTTTTTAGAATATACTAGAAAATTACAGCCCTTGTACAAGCCTCCTAGAAGAAAAACACTAACCACTAAATTAATACCGAATGAATATAATAAAATTGTTGCTACACTTAAATCCATGTTGGAAAATATTTCCGACTTATCTATTACAACAGACATGTGGACTTCCGATAGTAATAGAGCTTATATTACGGTTACATCACATTTTATATTTAATGACAATTTGTATTCACCCGTGATAGCTACAAGGGAAATGCGTGAAGCTCATATAGGTTTAAACATTGCCACTTTACTTTCAAATGTTTTAACTGAATGGGGTACAAAGACAAGATTGTCACAATAGTTTCAGATAACGGAGCCAACATTAAAAATGCGATTAATGAACATCTGTGTAAACACCATCATCCCTGCGTCGAACATACCTTAAATTTGAGTATTAACGAGGCGATTTCGTCCAATATAGAGTTTCTTGATGTTTTGAAAAAATGTCGAACACTGGTCGGACATCTCAAACACAGCGTTTCAGCATCGGAAAAATTAAGACAACTACAAATTCAAATGGGACTTTCACAGTTAAAAGTGAAACAAGACATAACTACTAGATGGAAATCTAGTTTACATATGATGGAGAGACTTATTAAAATCAAAGCACCTTTGTTTGTGGCAATAACATATCTTCCACGTGCGCCCATTTTTTTAACTTCGTTAGAATGGGAAGTAATATCCAACTGTTTACCTTTGTTAAAACTATTCGATGTTATGACTGTTGAATTATCGGCTGAAAAATACCCAACACTTTCTAAAGTTATCCCGTTAATAAGAGGTCTGCAGTATACATTAAAAAATATAGTAACTAAAACAGCAACAGGAAATTCAATCAAACAAAATTTAATAGAAATCGTAGCTAGGCGTTTGGGAATACTGGAGCAAAATAAAACAGTCGCAAAAGTGACATTTATGGATCCAAGGTTTAAAAAAGCAGGATTTGGGTTAGTTGAAAACGCGAATAACGCAGAAAAATGGATAACTGAGGAACTTAAATGTATAATGAAAAATACTCGTATCATTGAATATACAACACCTCCGATAAACAATGAACCCACATTATTGTGGGAACAGTTTGACAGTAAAGTCTCAAAAATCAAAACTAATTTGTCCACTGACATTTCAGCTTCACTGATTATTCGTCAATACTTCATACTTAAAAAAAAAAAAAAAAACAAACAAAAAAAAAAGACACACATCATTGTAAAACCAATACATTCTTCGCTTCGCTCAGAATCTAAAAAATACCATTACTTCCAATATCGGGGATGAATATATATGGAGCGATAGGAGAAAAATCAACAAAAATTAAGAAACAAATATTAGTAACAATCACAATAAATAAACAACCAATATTAACCACATTAATAATTGTCGAGGGACTAAATGAAGATGGCTTATTGGGAAATGATTTTTTAGACACATACAATAATTGATTATGATGCAAAGACAGTGACTTTCGAGTTTAAAGAAATAACAAAAATTCCGTTTGTAGAAACGAGCAGACAACAGAAAAGTATACGTGTAATAACGACAGAGATTATCAAAGAACCAATAGAACAAACGAAAACGAAACCAATACCGTAAAGAAGTCAAAGTCAGATAGACGAACTCATGGAAGAATTCGAAACGGTTTTCAGAACAGAACCAGGACTGGTTCAAGGGGTATCCGGCCAAAAAAGCGAAAACAAAATAGCGAATCTAAAATATCGAAAAAAATAAAAGCGAAGTTTATATAATTACGAAATCATAAATAGCGAAAAAATATTATTATAATAAGTACAAGCATAAAAATATAATATAAAAAAATATTCACGAAATCATAGTTACATTTGTAGAGTTAAGTTGTAAGCGATACCTTTTAAATAATTAATATTGTCGTTAGTTTTGTAAGATAAGGTTAAATTACGTATTTTTTCTGAACAATTTTTATATTTCTTTTTTTGATGTTTTTTGGCACCAGCAATGAACTGTTCCTACTTAATGTCCTCTAAATGTTGCTGATCTTTCAACACATCGATAAATGTCCATAATTTTGGATGATAAGCACCTTATAAATAGTTAATATTACATTATAAATTATATTAAATTAAAATATAAATTTAATAAAATATTTTTAACAATATATTTTAAAAAACTAACCAAGTAATGAACTGAAACCTCTATACCAACCCTCTACTACATTGTTAGTCCTTGGCAATAAAGTACTTACCGATTCGTAACAATTCCATAAACTAATCGAATACTTTGGTAATCTACGACCTATTCTTCGACCCATTGGGCGGCCTATCCAGGTGTCTTCAAAGTAGTCAATAAGTGGTTGTAAAATGTTTTCGTTATCTATGTAATATTGTGAATCTATTAATTCTTCAAACGCATCTATCACATGATTTTCTGGTACATACGCTAATGCTAATAAGAGCCGTATCTGTAATGAAAATGTCGAATCTGATATATATTTTTGGGCCATATATTGAATTTCTTGTATTTTACGCCAAATACATTGGGAAAAATGGAAATTGCATCCTTTTTATTTTAAATTTGGAAATACTTCTTTAAATGCATTAATTGATGCCATTTCAAAATCTGACATAATTAATTTTGGTGATAAAGTTGATTTTTTTTTTTTTTTTAATTGATTAAGGAGGTGTACATATGTTTTTTGTGATTTGTTTGGTAATAAAGCGTAAACAGTAGAAATCAACGAATTGGTTGTCAATACATGTATTGTGTAAATTTGAGTGAAAAGTGTTGGAGTGCACTTAAATGTACCATCAACGAACCAATTATTACATTTTTCCATTAATTCTAGATTTTCTTTAGTAAAAAATATTAAAATACGTTCATCTGATGGGCCGCTATCGTACTGTATGAATTGCTTTCCATCTTTAGTTAAAGTATACCTTTCAGGTATTTGGAGGTTAAAAAGTGACTGAGAATTCGGTGGTGAACAATCTTTACGTTGGCGTTCTCTTCTTAACGTGTGTTTTAAATTAGATATTTCGGGTAACGCACCTGATATCACTGGATTTAATTGCGATGAAGCGATTATTTGTTGCGGGTTATCTTGTGACGATAGTGCTTGGGAATTCATTCTCTCAACTTCTTTTTTTACTTCTAATTTGCATATATCCAGGGATGTAGTCGTAAATTTATTAGTGGGTATACGCTTAAAAATATTGATAGGCTAATGTGGTGTTCTTCGTGTCTCCTACCCCGCCCACCCTTCCCATTGTTAAACATTGAGCTTAAACCCTTACCTTAAATAATTATAACCTGTAAAAAAAAATACACGATAAAATTTACATAAAAACTATTAATTAATGATTAAAAAATTTTGCACCCTCGAAAAATATGCTTTATGATACATTACATTGGGTTTTTTTATAATATCAATTGTCATATGCCCAAAATAAACATTACAACAAATTGTTTACACTTACGATAAAATAACAACCTTAATGTTTTAATAAAATAACAATTATTGTTTGAAATAGTTATAGGAAAAATAAATAAAACCAAGAATAGTGTCATTAAAATATATTTAAGTAAATAATCTGGTGAGTCTTACTAACTTTATTTGTTGTTGGAAAATATGCAAGTAATCCTCTTTTTTTTTCGCTGGTTCCATATTTGATGTTGAAATTTTCAATATTTTCAGTATGTATCATGTACGAGACACATATCATAAATCAATAGTATAATTTTATAATAGTTTTAAATTTACACGCTCCGAAAACCGCAAGTTATAAATTATAACTATTTGATAATAACAACTATTTATAACATCCCCCTCCGACATTCATTTAGTTCAATTTTTGACCAAGTGGAAGTGGTTATTAGTTTATTACTCCTAATACACGGTATTCCGAAATCTGATATCAGATTTTGGTGGTTTCGGTAATCTTTTATATCACGGATAACAAAGATTACAGTAACCATAATGATAACCAAAATATTGTACATTTGTACCTACCAATATTTCAAACTTATTTTTAAAAAAAACTAAGAAACAGGTAAACGCCATAAAGAATGAGTAACCCATAGCGTATACACCGTCAATAAGTGGGTATACGCCGTATACCCGCGTATCTTGTATTATTTTACGCGTATACGCACTAACGGAAAAACCGAGAAGTGGGTATACGCCGTATACCCGCGTATACCCTCCACTACATCACTGGTATGTGGAACGTGGTTTTGCTCTGAGGGCTCTTTTTTAATTTTATTATCACTATTAGTTGTTAATCGACCTTTATATTGCATATCTATACATTTCCAATACTTCGATTCCTTGTACATTTTTTCCTTTCTATAAGTATACGTATAACTATTATACACGAGTAAAAGTTTATTTTTAATAGATTTAATAAATTCCATAACTTAAAAATCAAATTTAAAAAATACAGTTCAAATATGAAATAGAATATAAGAAATAAAATAATAAGCACAAAACTTTGTCAACGATTATCACGTTGTTTGTCGAACGTCGAACAAAACTATTTGATGTTCATATTCATATAGTTTAGGTAACGATGTACACGATAACGGATATTACCTTGGTTCATAATAAATAATAATAATGACAGACTAATAAAGATTAAATATATTATTAGGTATTTATAGTTTATCCGTATTCTCTGTTAAATATTTACTATAAAAACAAGAATTTTTCCCTAAAGATTCGATATATTATTTTTCGCTATAATTTAGTTTCGTTATTTTTTTTTTCGATATTTTGGATTCGCTATTTTTCCATTCGCTATTTTTTTTCGCTTTTTTGGCCTATAATCGGTTAAAGGGTACTCTTATAAGATAAGACTCAAAACAACAGAACCAATAAATCAAAGACCATATCCGATACCAGTAAAAAAGATAAAAGCAGTAGAAAAAGAAATAGAGAGAATGTTACAAATGGATATCATTGAAAGAGCAAGATCTCTATATTCAATACCAATAATACCAGTATTTAAGAAGAACGGGGAAGTAAGGTTATGTTTAGATGCGAGAAAATTGAACCAGCAGATCATACCTGACAGAGAATGCCCTATATCAATTGAAACAATACTTACGAGATGTAAAAATTTAAAAGCAATCAGCTCATTATACTTACGAAGTGGATACTGGCAAGTCCCATTAGAAGAAAATAGCAGACAGCCATGCTCGTTTTTAGTGAATGGACGAAATTATTCATTCAAACGAATACCATTCGGTCTAATTACAAGTGGTGCAGAATTCCAGAAATGTATGGACTTTGTACTAGGACCAATAGTACATGACTTTGTCATTATATATGTAGACGACATAATAATAATGTCAGAAAACATTGAAAAACATTATGAGCATCTACGACAGGTATTCGAACAATGTAAGAAGCATAATGTTACGATAAATAAGGAGAAATGTCAATTTTGTTTAGAGAGAGTAAAATTCCTTGGATATATAATTTCGACAACTGGGATAACAATGGATCCAGAAAAAATAGAAACAATAAAGAAATTCAAAAAATCAGAAAACAAGAAAGACATATAAAGTTACCTAGGATTTCTAAATTTTTACCGAAAATACATCAGAGATTTCTCAAAAACAATATTACCCATGGTTGAACTAACACGAAAAGAAAAACAGTGGACCTGGACAGACGTACACCAACCGTACGGTATATGAAGACTCTAAAAAAGTATTCCTAACAGACATAATGATTGAATACCCCGATTTTTCTAAAACAATGTATCTGAACACCGACGCATCGAATAGTGCTATAGGCGGAGAATTATTTAACAAAATACCATCCACAATCAAACCCCGTGGAAAGATATAACCGAGAAATAGGTAGACTATTGAGAACGTATTATAACAAACAACACACGCTATGGCCAAAATTTCTGCAAAATATAGAACAATGGATGAATCAATTGAGATACGAAATCACAGAATTAACACCGGAAGTACAAATGTTTGGGAATAAAACAAGTGGGCAGTTGGAAAAATTAATAGATTACCCACAACAACCAATTCCGACAGACAGACACAAACTAGTAGAAATAGCGGGAAAGAGAATAAGAAATAAAGCATTAAACGGCGAAAAACGAGCCAACCTAAACAAGAAATACATAAAATATACAATAGGACAAAAAGTATTAACGAGAAACCACATGCTATCGAACGCGACAGAAAAATAAATTAAAAAATTGTTTAACATATATTCAGGCCCATATATAATTACCAAAATAGTAAGTGACAATACAATTGTCATAGAAAACACAGACACTAAGAGCACGGATATAATAAATATATCGAACGTGCGACCATACTATTCTGAAGATGAGAGTGACACTCGACAAGACATGTAAATGCAGAGGGGCGAATCGGAACGCCCTAGCAACCAATCAGGAGGCAGAACACAAAAGCAGAAACTATATATAAAGGTCACAAAAACAGAAATTAAATCATTACACAAACAACCAGCAAACAGTAAAGACCCAATAATAGAAGAGGCGAAACAACGAGCAGCGGAAAAAAGAAGGTCAGCAGTAATTAGTAAATACAAAAAATACACACAAAGAAATGATTCTATCTACAGTGAAAACGGTAAAAACAATAACCGACGAAACCCAAACACAAGAAGATAGAAGAAAAGCATATGCCAGCAACAAGTGGACACAACCCGTAGATTGGAGAATGGTGACCGAAAAAACACTGTACAGGTACATACCATTCGAAGAGCCCAACATAAACCAGGCAGCAGAGGTGAGATACGTAAAGGCGAGACTACGACAATGCTCGACACCGCCGAAGAAAATCAAGGGACCGGCAAAAGACACACCATTATGGATGTTATCAAACACACAGGTGAAAAAAGCGGTGTACAAGGCAGCTTTAACAAGAACAAATATGTTACGAGAGTGCAGCGATGAGAATTCAATACTAAGCGCGCATCAATCTCACCTGGTATCGAATCCAGGATGGGAACTGTAACGGGACAACTCGTTACCAGTAAACAACAAAAGACGACCGGCACAGCGCCAGAGAAATATATATATGAAGACCACCGTACCAACTAAGCGTTCGGCCAATCACAGATCGGGACGACGTCAGCCAATCGGAGAGCGCGCTGACGTCGTCAAAACCACTTTAATACGGGTGGGTATCAAACGACAATCATCAGTTCCAGCCACGCATTCAAGACATCAACATCTTCCAGATAGTTAGAAGTCTTGATAGTGGAAATACCGGAACCAGCAGCAACGACTACGACTACGACGAAGACGCCAACCGTGCATTTGGTAATCTACCGTACCACGGACGGACACATAAAACCGCCGTTCTCACGGCGATAACCGGCATACCTCGCCACCGTGTCTCGTCCGTTATTGAGCCCTCGTATACGGTAGTCACCTTTGCATACCACTATAATCATCACGACAACACCTGGAGGAGACGAAGACGACAACCGCGCATTTGGTGATGTACCGTACCACGAAAACCCACGGACGAACACATAAAACCACCGTCCTCACGGCGATAACCGGCATACCTAGCCACCGTGTCTCGTCCGTCATTGATCCCTCGTATACGGCAGTCACCTTTGCATACCACTACAATCATCACGACAACACCTGGAGGAGACGAAGACCTGAAACCGACGTGGTAGGAAACACCGTCATACGAATCGGGCAGACAACTAAAACCGCCACAGTGTTGCCACCGTGTCTTGCCCGATAGTCCCGCGTATACGGTAAGACTACCACTACGGTGGGCCAACCAACATCGACAGCGGAACCAGGGAAGAGCAGCCCTACTAACAGGAGGAAGTTTACCAATACGTATATATCCTATCCATTATTCGCCTCCTATTTGGGAGTGCCTTATATCAACCATTTATTTGAATGGTACTATCATCCTATCTTCCACAACCATCCTAAGACCCAGGAGTTAGGCTTGGGTAATCCTCGTTATTTGCCGAGGATTGATAGGGAACCGGGGATCTCTAGGGTATATATCTATTGTAAGCAAGACCTCATCGGATTATCCTCATCCGTATGTTATATTGTATATAATTATATTATTGTACCACTTTGACTTTTAAATCATAATAAATATATGTAATACCAAAAAACCGGATATTGTTATTTATACGATCGGGAACGTCACCGACGGACCGTATCAACGTAAAAACGAGAATTTTACGAACTATTCAAAACCCTATATTTTGTAGAAAAACGTAACGGTTTCAAAACTTTATCACATATACATAGTACCTATGTGAACTCCCAAAAAAATTTCAAGTCTCTAACTTCAAAATTGCCGGAGTTATCGTTAAATATTGAAATCGAATTCCCCGAAATTTGAAAAATGCAGTTTTTTCGTAAATTTTTGGTCGTTTTTTCTACCGTTTAAGGTCAATTTTGAAAAAATCGAAAAATGACCTAAATAAAGTACCAATTACATCCACTTTCCAACCGGAAAATTTTATTAAAATTTTATTTTATTTAATTATTCGTGAAAATCGGAGAATTATTTCGGGTCTTAAAAGTGTTTTTATACATAAAAAAAAAAACACACATCATTGTAAAACCAATACATTCTTCGCTTCGCTCAGAATCTAAAATTTTATATTAAATAATCTTACCTTCATGAGATTTGAACCTTTGTAATGCTTTATTCCATGCAGAAAACCCTTCAATTATAAATGCATTTTTAGAATTTTGATTAGTCACAGAATGTATTGGAAGGTTAATTTTGTTTTCATCAGCAGTTTTACAAATTGAACAGAACGCTTTTTCTTTCACTGGATCATATAACAACCACGGATATAAATGTATCCATTTTTCCTGAAACTTTCTCGATTTTCCAAGTTACACTTGTTTTTTAGGAACTTCACTATTTGAGTCAGAAGTAGATCTGTTAACAGTTTCATTAGGTTGATCTGTTCCTTTAATTGATTTTTTAACTAACCACTTATACTAACCACTATTATTTTTAAATATATAAAATAACAATACGTCAGATTAACAATTTTTTAAATTCAATTTATTATTTCGTTTCTTTACATTTGTAATAAAACTTAATAAAAATTAATACTTAATTAATAAAATATAAATTAAGTTAACGACCTACATGATCAAAAAACGAGACCGCAACTAATCTGAAGCAATAATAATCAAAACAACAAAATAATATTTAACGAATTATGCAGGTACATGTAAATCACAAAAGATAGGCCACGTGCCCGTACAGACAGACATGGTTATTTCCAATACTGTAAGGCACACTATAAACACTATAAATAACAAAAATTTAAATAGTTAATATTAAAGCTGCTTTCACACATAGCGGCGGTTGCGGTTTTCATGAGCGGTTTGGTATAATAAACACATGTATTTAAATGTGTTTATTCAAACTGGGAAAACTGAACCGCTCGTGAAAACCGCAACCGCCAGCGGTCGAACAGCTATGTGTGAAAGCAGCTTAACATACTGAATAATGAATATTTATATTTTATTTTATTTCATGGGGTGCTTGAGCACCGCAGCACCCCAATAGTTGGCCCCTATGGTCACACACTCACCCGGGATCACCTTACAATCCTTACACAGTTTTAAACCTCCTCTCCTTCACAAAAAGTAATTAATTTGTGATCTGTTCCCTCCGCTCTTATATGTTATATAATGCTCTTCTTACTTCCTAAAAAAAGTGTTCACAATCGCTAATTCATACGCTAATGCAGATATTCAATCCCCAGCCTCGTTCCTTTCTCCAAATCCGTACCCTCCATGCATTCTATCATACTCTGTCTTATTACTGCCTATATGTCCATTCATGTCTCCACCAATTACAATATTTTCAATTCCCGGACTTCCTTGCATTACCTCAACCATTTCATTGCCAGAACTCTTCCTTCTGGCCTTCCTCACATTTTACCTGTGGCACATATGCACTAATTATATTTAATATCTTATATTCTAATATTATTTTTCCACGATTACCCAATCACTTTTTCTAATCACTTCAACCACTTTTCCTTTCATCATTTCTACATCTAATATGACCCATACACCATTCCTAGTACTAGTCTTTCCTGAGTATAAGATCTTGTCCCCAATCTACCTTGCTTTTTCGCCCTTCCACTTTGTTTCTTGCACATAACAAATATTTCCTTCCTCCTTCCTAGAACTTCCGCCAACTCCCTGCTCCTGCCTGTCAATATTCCTACATTCCACGTACCTACTCTCAATTTAAACTTATCCTGCGTACTCAGGCGCGAATCTAACCCAAAACAGTTTGATGCTTTCCCTACACCCGTAGACATCACGGCCGTTGGGTAAACCCGCACATATAACTGATGGAACGGCTACCGCAGCCACTGTCTGGTTGGTACTGGTCACCTCATCCCTTAGGCTATCTCCCCGCCCAATTACGTAATTTCCTCTCACTTGTTTTCCCCGAGAACATCCGAGATGGGGAAACTCGCCTATATTCTTCTTAGGACTCTTCATACTTTTTTGACAAGTTTTTATGCCGGTTGTCAACCTGACGCAACCTCAATCAGTCGTCTTTTACGACAGGCATTAGGTAACCGTAAAGGTCTTAACCCCCTCCACAGGATAGAAACTGGTTTCTTGAGGTATATTATTAATTTGATTTACTGTGATTGACAGATATATATATTATCAGTATTTGAATCACCAATAATTTTATGAGATGTATCCATTGATTCATTATTTATTATATTTGGTTCTGTTTTTCCAAGATTTTGATGTTCAGAAGTATAATGACTTTTACTATTTAGCACGAGGGTATGTTTTTAAAATTTGACGTTGTCCCGTGTAATTGTATGGTAATAATATACTATATTTCTTTACACTTGGCGTTTTGTTGAATATATTAAAAATAAACGATCATTAACATCACGAAAGAACCCGTAATGTATAAAATCACTTCGATTCAAAAATGACAACAAACAGTTTATCATAGATATCGTGTGTGATAACGGGTATAAAACGATGTTTTAAATACGGACAAATGGTAGTTTGAAAATATTGTAGTTAGTTCTAAAGTATTGTATGTCTACGCGAATATCAATGATGGATAGTAACGGCGGGAATTCGACATATTATTTGAAATGCTTTAAGCAATTTTTAAGTTAGAGACTTGAAAATTTTTTTGGGTGTTCACACAGCTATTATATATATGTGATAACATTTTGGAACTGTTACATTCATTTTTCTACAAAATATTGGATATTGAATATTTCGTAAAATTCTCGTTTTTACGTATATAATGTTTGATAAAATTGGCAATTTTTGGTATTGGGGTCTGAAAATTTTACTGAAGTACCTATACTTACATATTACTTAACATCATACTAAAATATTAGAAAAATCCCTAGTCTCAATATTTTTTTTAGCTGTTTTAAGTTGATATTTTTAGTTCAAACGAAAATTATAATCTGACTGAACTTCGCTCAGAATCGTTTTTTCTAATGCAATGGTTTATCATTGCATTCAAATTCTAATTAAAATTAAACGCTATGATCCGCACACCTGTATCCTGTGCGGCAGGAGTATCAGCTCATCTTTTTCTTTATGAGAATACAGAGTTTTTTTTATATCGGTTCAAATATGAGAAAACCCGAAATTGCAAATATCGGTTTGTATATCGGCCCAGAACTAAAATATATAAAAATTAAAAATACAATAGACGTAATATAATAAATCACATGAATTAGGCTGGGAATTTAATGCTCTATAAAATACTAAAAAATGACCTTAAAAAAATGCATTTATGTCTTATAAATTTAAAAAAATGCACTAATAGAATGCACATAAAATTTATTTATTTTTAAAAAATTGTAATTAAAAAATATAATAATTGATAAAATAAATTTTTAATTAGTTTTATATTAATACACATAATGGATTGATTTAATCTGAAAAAAATTTATATAGGTATACAGTGTTTCTAAATTTACCATGACCACACGTTAGTAATTTAGTATGCCACAAACGTCGCCACACGGGCTGCCACCCGTTATCTAGGTTTAAGATTTTACTGATTTTAGCATTACTTTTGTTAAATTATACCCGTATTATACGATTATATCCAATTCAAAATTTGCTTAATTCAATATTTATATAAAAATCATGATAAAATTAAATTAAAATTAAAATATTATATAAAAACTCTAAATATGCTCCTAAAAACTCAAAAAAGCTTTAAAAAATGTAAAAAATGACCCAAAACCGAAAATTTATCAAAAAATGCAAAATAAACTTTCTTATTCTCATTCAAATGTATACGAATCGAATTTATGACAAAACGAGCATCGCGCAGCAAACTTAGGAAAACAATGCAAAGTGCATCGAAATCTCAGCCTTACACATGACGATTGTTCACCCAATTGTTTATGCAAAATACGTACAGATCTTCCCAAACTACGAAAACTAATAATATTTTTTGAAATTTGTTTTTCTACTTTCCTAGTAAATTCTAGGTATACTTACATGTTACACAAATATATTGTTATTGTGAAATTTTATTTCTTGACGCATGATATTTGAACAATACCAAATTTTGCATCAGTTCGACTATTATATTAAATAATGTAATACATATTATTACCAGGGCTCGCAAGTTCATGCATTTGCATATCAATTTTGCTAAGTCTTAGTCAATGCTAAGTGATATAGAAATTCGTTTCAAAGTGATAGTATTCTATATATAAAATTGTATTTTGCATATACTCGTATTAGCATATTAGCATATTAATTGTTATTTTGGTTTATAAATACATTTATAATTTATATACCTATATACATTTTTATCATTTTAATTACTATATTAATAATTATTTTTGGTATTCTGGTTGATTTAATGTGAATTATTGAATAACAACTTTTAAAATACAAATGTGTAAAAAGTATTATGCACACAACGACTAGGTTGGGGTACAATTACTGAAAATCGCCGCCGCCGTGTATTGATATCTGGCGCTGACTGTACCTATTTATATGGGAATTTATTATAACAGAAAATAGTGTAATATATATAAATCATGTAAATTGTTTATCGCTAGCTGTCACGGTTTAATCCCATGATCCGCATGGCCGCATTTAAGTTTACACATAATACAATATTTTTATGTATTGAAGTATCTAAAGTCAAAATAATAATTTCCTATAACGATTTCTCATTTAATTGTGCTTGTGTTGTGGCGTTTACTCGTTTAGTTGAGGTCCGTGTGATGTGTCGTTCGATGACGTTCGGCTTTTTACTTTAATCAAATTATTACAATATTATTTATATCGTTTCATTTCAATTTTATACTATGCAAAAAAAAAAAAAAAACCGTCTTCGGCAAGTCGTTTGAAAAAAAATTTCAATTGAAATGGCGAAAATATATTAAAATTATTATAATTTATTATGCACCTATATATATGTATACATAACATGGAAGCGAGGAAGACATATAATTTTAGTGTGTTTCTATACGTATATTTAAATACGACAGTATATTATATATAATGAGTATGGAAAATCCTTTCTGAAGTTCTGATCATTTTAATGGAGTAAGACTTAAACAATTTTAGCTGTTCATTATTATATTATAATTTTAAGCAATGTATAATTTAAAATAGTTATGCGTAATACATTTCAACATGGGTAATATTATGATGTGTACAAAAATATTTTTGTTTTCGTGTATTGTGATTTGTGAGTATCTATACTGTAAGACGTAGGTGATGTAAGTGATCATCATAGTGTATTTATCAACGGGCAGACCTAGGTAATGAGGCCTCGTTTAATTTAAAAATAAACCAAGAAAAGCAAAATAAAACGTTAAAATTACTAAACTTATATTTTATGACTGGACGTGTTGAAGAACCTATTATATATAGATAAATCATTATTATTAGTAATATTTGTATTCGGTTCTGATTCTGTCAGGTAGGTAGGTACATTCTACAAAATCGAATATTTATTTACGAATTTATTTTTAAAACAATAAATACAAACACGAATATAAACAAATTAAAATATATAATAATATAAATATAATATTTAAATTTAAATTTTTTTTCTTTTTTTTTTTTTTTTTTTGCCCACGGCGTCACACTTTTATTTAAATTTTAAATTTTTCATTAATATTGCATACACATTAGATAATAAATTAAAATATATATACCAGAAATAAAAAAATACGGAACAACCTATTGTATGATTATGATTATGTAATATTAGATTTTGAGTGAAGCGAAAAATGTATTGGATTTACAATGATGTGTGCCTTTTCTTTTATGTCTGAAGACATTTTTTCTAGCCGAAATAATGCTCCGATTTGGAAACTGGATGTAGTTGGTACTGTATTTAGATCATTTTTTGAATTTCTCAAAATTGACCCTATGCGAAAGAAAAACGACGAAAAACGGCATTTTTCACGAATTCTGAAATATTGACGAATTCGATTTCAATATTTCATAATAACTCAGGCAATTTTGAAGTTAGAGACTTAAAAATTTTTTTGGGTGTTCACATAGTTACTATATATATATATATCGTCGGTTAAAATGCTATTTGCTGTAAGCGACACTTTTGTCGTAAGCGACACTTGGTACCCAGCGTTGTAGACGACGTTCTAACGGATCCATAGATAGTTTTCATGCAGCGATATCATTATTTTATAACGTGTTATCAATAATCAAACTTTATGCTGTAAGCAACAGGTGTGAAAAAAGTGCTGTGTAAGCGACAAAATTTGATTTAAGTGACATTCGTATTTATTGAATGAGCAGTAAACGACATAATAATTTTGTATTAAGCGCCCAAATAATGATGTAAACGCCATATTGTCGCTTACAACAGTTTAATTTGTCGCCTACAGCATTTTTGTTGTATAAACAAATGCGTCGTAAGTAATAGATAAGAAAAAAAATGCGGTAAGCGACATCGATTTTTAGGTTAGTTCAATTTGATCATAATAATCATAGATAATATAAGACAGCTGTATATTTTGGAGGTAGTATAATATAACGATTAAAACCGCCAAATAATTTATGATAATAAATAATTATTATATTATTGTTTATATTGATGATAATAATAAAGTAATCATTAAATTTGTTGAAGAGAACGTGGATGGTGGATCACATAAGATAATATTTTATTATTACCTATTAGTGTTTGTGTCATTTTATGACGTGTGTATATTGTGTCGTTTAATACATTTTTCTATGGCGCTTGAAGCATTTTATTAGTAAATAACGTAAGCGACAAAAGTACAAGTAAGCAAATTAAAATGTAGTAAACGCCAAAAATAAAATTTAGATATTTACTAAAAAATCAAAAAGTTATATTACTCTATGGAATTAGATTTATCTTAAAGATAAATATAATACGTATATGTGAGAAAAAAAATTGATAGACTATCTATAAAACAACAAAAGTTATACCATTTTGAAAATAAAAAAAAAGATAAAATTGTTTTTAGGCTCTCCTGAACAATTTGAAATGTGTCGCTTACAGCAAATAGCCTTTTAACCGACGATATACTATAGTTGAATGAAGCTTTAGTCAATACAAAGCCATACTACGATCCAATTGCCGATCATTCATTTTCGAAAATGTAAAAAAATAAAAAAATATGTGGTCGTAGCATGTAACACAAGTAGTGAATGTGAATTATAAATTTTATTTCTAAATTATTTTATTTTATTTTATTTCTTAATAATTATATTATAATATATTAAGACAAACAGCCAAATGCCAATCACTGATGTATTTCGATAAATTTTTTTTTTTTTTTTTTTTGTGTGTGTTTATCTTATAAATATTTAAATGCATATTTTATTATTTTTGTATATTTTGGTAAATAAAATGCATATTTTACAATTTTTTATTGCATACAAATCCTAGTCCTGATTATAATAATATTATATTTATTACTGGTTTTTATTAGTAAAAATATAAAGTTTAATATTGTTAGTACGTGGTTTGTCGTTCATCCTAAATCGCGTGTTCTAAAACAGCAGTCGAATTGTATGCAATTAGTTCTTCTGAAAAAATAAAAAACCGTGTTAAAATTTTTACAAAATAATAAACTATTACCACAAAACAACAAAACTAATTTATGTCATAAATGTCAGGGTGAAACAATGATGTACAAAAACAAAAAGTGTATTGCCAAACATAAAAATAATTCTATGGCGTGTTTTTTGATACAATTTTTTTTTACTGATATTTATTTGACTGTTTTTAAATTAATTATTGATCGGTAGGTCACGGTTATTCAGTAATGGTAGGTAGCAGGTAGGTCATGCGTCCGGTCACATACCAAACAAATACTCAGTATTTTAATAAAATATGGAATATAAATATTATTTCCTACGCGCATCATTTATATTTTAATTCTAACTAGAACGACCAAACCGTACATATGATAGGATATATAACATTTTCTATTATGTACAGCGGATATGAATAATAATTATTGTTATTGGTACTATACAGTAAAAATAATAACAATAATAATTAGATATTATTGTTATATAAGATAACAACAATTGGAACATGAATATTTGTCACGAAAAAACAATAATATTTTACGCTATGAATATGATTTTCATGTTTATACCGGGTGTCCCGCTAGGTTTGTTTCTGTCAGTATGTTAATATTATAACAAATTTTAGATTCTGAGCGAATTATTGGTTTTACAATGATGTGTGATTTTTTTTTTTTTGAATTTAGGTTACAAGGGATTTTATGAGCATTTATATTGAACTTAGAGACTTGAAAATTTTTCATTTATACTATATACACATATAGGGACCATATTGGTATATATATGATAAAATTTTGTGTTTTAAATATTTAAATAAAAAATGTCAAAATTTTAATCAATTCCTACATTATCTGACTGAACTTCGCTCAGAATCGTTTTTCGAACACGATGGTTTATCATTGCATTCAAATTCTAATTAAAATTAAATAGTATGATTTGCATTCCTGTATCCCTGCGGCAGGAGTATCATGGCCGTATCTAGCATTAATTTTCAAATGGGGGGGGGGGGTTTCATGAAAGCATTAATTATAGTATTTAATTACACTTATATTGAAACATATTAAATATATTTAATATTTATGTATATTTTGCTAGTATATATTTTTATATAGGTATACGGTATACCTATATATATTTATATTATATAAATAATATTACAATGTACGTTATAGGTCATATCATAATATAATGTGATTTATTAAATAAAATAAACTTATTAAAATCATAATTTATTATTAGAAACATGGTATTTTATAATTTTTATTTATTAATTTTATAATTATATAATTTTGATAAAAAAATATTTAATTAATATTTACTTATTTTTTTAATTTTTTAAATTAATTTACTTAATATTATAATAATAATTTTCTGGAAGATTTTGAAAATGTAGTTAATACCTATTCTAATATTTGTTATTAATATTATACTCGTATCATTACTTCTCAAATAATATAAAATATATCGATAAAAATTAAAAGTATAACGGAATTACAATTTTATTTCGTTTCAATTTTGATTTTCAGTATAATATGACGCGCAGATGGCATATTTAGTTATCTGCAAGTACCTATAGTACCTATTATGATTGTAATAATGACATTTTTCTTATTTATTACCGAATAAAACCAATAAACTTTAAAATTGTACATAATTTCAACGTTAAATATTAGTTTTACGGCCCGGTATACACGTGCGTTATTTTGACGTATAATATTTTAAATATTTTACTTATATAGGTACTTAGTATGATAAGCAAAAACCTTATTATTTTTTATAAAATATCTTAAATGATGAAAAATTTTCAGGGAGGGTTTGGACCCGGGAAACCTTCCTCCACACCATGAATACGGCCATGAGGAGTATCAGCTCTTCTTTTTCTTTTTAATTAAATTTGAAAATTTTCAGATAGTCAAGATTATAAATATGCTATAAAAGTATAAACCCATTAAATGGTATAGTTAATATACAAATAAAAATGTAATTATTTTAAGTAAGTATTCGAGAAGAAAAAATTACAATGATAGCATAACGTAACTTGTTTTTAGACATTATATATATAAAAATCAGATTTCAAAAAAGAATATTACGTAACCACGAAAAATTCGTCCTGTTCCTAAATTATATAATATTATGACGATAATATGACGGCTGGCGCACGGGTAAATTGGGTAATTTAGTCACGAGAATGTCGGATCGACTAGTTAGCTCGCCACGGTTCTTTTATTATACAAGTTGGACGGTAAAAAATAAAAAATTTTCAAACAAACGTCAACGTATCGACGTCGTATTAAACACACGGGGTTTGTGCCGTACATAATAATATATTATTATATAACAATATGCCACCGGTCGATGACAGAGAAGGGACGACATGTTCGTACACAGGGTGTGCACTTTTATCGTACTCACTGGAGAACGAGTTTGTCGCGAATTATGTCGAAGTAAAACGAAGATCAAACGTCCTCTGGGCAGACTACTGTTTTCGCTGCGTCAACGCGTAAAACACGTAAATTCGTTCAAGTATATTTTCGTATCCACGATCGTGTGCATTTTTAAAGACTGACTCAAAGGTGTAGGTACTACCTACTAATAAACGAGTCTTCTGGTGAAAATCGAAATGTCAAAAACGCGTTTGGTCGGGGAAAATCATAATTTTTCGACGCCTAACGCCGTGCATACGGATCCGCGGATAGTGGACACCCTATATCGTATATTTCGTGTAAATTGTGTGTGTGTGTGTCGGTGCTTGTGCGTGCGCGTGTGACATCACCGCTTGGTCGTCATTGGTCCGACCGGGATTGAATGCGCGACGGGCCCATTGTGAAAAGGCGACTCCGCCGACGGGACCGGTCGGAGGCCGTCGCGCACGCGCGTTCTTGTCGGTCTCTCGGGACGGGAACGAGAAAAACACGATAGACATTTTCCAATCGATCTTGACCAGTCGTCATTGTAGGTTTTCAAAAACGGATTTCGCGTGCTCGTTGTATATTGTGTGTGTGTGTGTGTACTCGTGTGCGTAAACTAGAAAAAAAAAATATAATAATAAATAATAAAAAAACGAAATAATAATTTATAACATCCGATTCAATCGACAACGCTACCGCCGATTCTCGTGTTCATTTGTATTCCGAGTCCTTGACACTCGGTCGTTTCCGTCGCGGCGCGAACTATTCCCGCCGTCCCCGTCGGACGGCCGACCGCGCGCGCGTTTCATTGTTCTGCGATTGTCGTCATAAAATGCACAAGTCCTCCGTCGTCGTAACAACAGTCTCCGCCGTCTCCGCCGACAATGTATTCGCAAATCAACGCGCTGCTCAATCAAGTAAGTGTGTGCGTTACTTACGTAAAAAAAAAATTTGAGAGAGAAATATGGTTAGAGGGTTAGTAAACGAAACCGACGGCGCGTACCCGGCTGTTATAATTACGTTTTTAACGTTCGCGAGAAGAAGAGAGAGAGAGAAAAAAAGGGGCTAAAATCGATTTCGCAATAAACAAGCAACAGACCAGACTAGTACGATGACAGTGTATAACGTAAACGGTTATTATCGACAAAGGGGTTACATTTATTTTTCTCCCCTCCGTACATTTCGCAAAAGACACGTTACGGGAGGCGTATAAAACGTAATATAATCTCGTGTAAGCGGGGTAGCGAATTGACGAAACGGATGAGTAATCGCCGCCCGTAGTCGATGACGACATTATACCATCACGTATAGGTAATCCGCAGAGGATTTCGAATTTCGAATTTCGAATTTCACGCGTGACGCGAGTCAACAAAAAAGGTGTTTTCACGTTTTACGAGATAGAAATATAAACTCCGGTACCGTCTTGTATAAATAATATGGAATAATCGTATTAAATATTTAACAAATACGTATAGTATACTTAAACCGAATACGGAATGGCTTGTATCCCGTTCGTCCGCCATAATCGTGACGGTTCCGAGTTTTTGGTATTGACGGTTTCCGCGGATGAAAAAAATACTCGGGCGTTTGTCGTTTTGAAAATATTTCACCTGCCGTTGGGGAGTTTTGAAAAGATTTTAATCGGCGTCTCGCGGAATGGGGTACGAAATAAATTGTTTAGGTTACGAACGACCGCGCCATAAATAATCGGGATCGCGCGAGTTTTATTATGTAAACGAATTAGCATTTTCCATCATAAAATAATATTTATAATATAATATATGAATATAATACGGTGTCAAATATCTTTGCCTAAAACCAAATACATTAGAACTTTGAACAACTTTTGGTGTCGTTTAACTGTATTATTAAAAATATCCAAAAATTAACATGATTTAATAATTAAATTGTACCACGTACTTATGTAGAAAAAAATAGATACCATATATAATCAATTTAATATTTTAATTAAATTCATTAATAATTATAATAAATTATTTAAGTTTGAAATTAATATTTATAAATGTTTATTTGTTTATATTAAATCGGAATATCATTATTTTTAATATTGACTAAATATTCGGCACTCGAAGATTATATACCTAATATTATATAAATAAAAAATGTACGTCTTAAAGGTACACGTACTAACAAAAATCATTATTTTTATTTAAAAGTATCGTTTTTGTGGTTTTATAATTTTTATTGTAAACTTTTTGATAATAATTAATAATGGTATAATATTATAATATCATTCTTACTGCAATTACACTTCTCAATTAATTAAATGACAAACAATTATATGGAATGAAAGCATTAATATTATTATTGAATTAATTTGTATAATTATCATAATACCATGTATGAACTATGATATAACGTTTTTTTAAATTGTATTAATTATCGAACGTCTATTACCTAACAAAAAATACGATCCGTTATATTTTTAATTATCTAGTAATTATTTATTATTATCAACAAAACGCTTTTCATTATTATGAGTGTTGAGTATAATAATACTTCGTTATAGTGACTCACATAATGTGTTTAACGAATATTTGTTAAAATATATATTTAATAAAAACAAAATACACAATACAAATTCAGTATTCAATTCGGAACATAAATTATAATCTACATAAATTAAAGCGTCGGTTTTTGTAAACAGACGAATTATTTATTTATTTGAAATATTTGACGTCGTTTTATGTATAAAAAAAAAAAAAAAAAAATGGTCTCGTGATATATGACGTGTACCTATCCAAATTTTATACGATTTCCTTGAAAAATGTCTACGCTCAATTTATAATCCGAAATTAATTATTTACTTATTAAGAGAAAATACGATTATTATAATTCACATTTACTTCGAAAAATAATATTCGAAATTAAATATGATCGTCTCGTCTTTTTGAGTACTTACCTACCTAGTGTGTTGTAATGTGGAGACCATGGGCACCCAAAGATAAAATTCGTAAAATGTACCTTAAAACGTAATATGTATTATAAATTATAAATTAACGATTTATTCCGAAAATAATATTGTTCAATTTTGATTATAAAACTGTGTCATAATATAAAATGAACGTTCAATAATAAAAAAATAACATTATTTTACTAGCCATTTTTATGCGTAGATACGATCACTATACATTATGTTAGTAGGTATATGGTATGGTATATCTAATAAAAAAACATATAATAAATTATAAACACCGTAAAGTTAATAATACGTGTACGCGTTCGAAAAGGTACTTAAATTAAACAATATTATCTATTCAAATATTACTCTTCCGGTTTATATTTGGAATATGTTGATTATATTTTACATCGTATAATAATTAATACTATTTGCATATAATAATCATAAACTTATGTGTATGAAGATTGAACAAACAAAATATATAGGTAATTATAAATTTTAATAAATGTTTAAGAAAAATAAAACGAATAGGTGCTTACAGTTACAATATTATTCGGATAAATATTAAAGTAAATGAAAGAGTGTGTACATTACGTATTACATATGTACATAATAATATTAACTGGATATCTAGAACCGAAAGAATATTAGATTAATGGGGACGCGTAGTGGACGTGAGTTTTCATATTAAAATATAAAAATGTTATAAACACAAAACCAATTGTTTTCTATTATTTAATATTTATTATATATTTTAGATTCTCAGCGAAGCAAAGAATATATAAGATTAACAATTATGTGTGATTTTTTTTTGTATATCTGAAAACACTTTTACTACCCGAAATAATACTCCGATTTTCACGAATAGCAAATGATCCGTTTGGAAAGTGGATGCAGTTGGTACATTATTTAGGTCATATTTCGAATTTCCCAAAATTGAACCTATATGGACATATGGTAGAATGTAGAAAATATGACGAAAAAACGGCATTTTTCACGAAAACTGAAATTTTAAGGATTTCGATTTCAATATTTCATGATAACTCGGGTAATTTTTAAGTTAGATACTTGAAAATTTATAGTGTTAATTTATGTAATATTTGTGTACCTATATGATCCCTATATGTGTGATAAAATTTTGTGTTTTAAATATTTAATAAAAAAATCTGACTGAACTTCGCTCAGAATCGTTTTTTTTCGAATGCAATGGTTTATCATTGCATTCAAATTCTAATTAAAATTAAACACTATGATTTTCACACCTATATCCCTGCGGCTGGATTATCAGCTGGTATTTTTAATATTGTCTCCATTATTTTTGTAATCATCTTGTTTAAATATAGGTATGCGGATATATTTATACTGAAATTCAGCACTTAACAAATAACGTTATAACCGAAAAACCATTGAACAATTTTTATGAATATTACCTATGTATTTATGGGGGTGAGACTTTGAGATAAAGTAGTGTTACCCGTGTTAGTAAATATTTCAATTTATTATAGAAATTTCGTAAAATGAAAACGAGATGTGAAATAAAATTCGTTAATACAAAAGTAAATAATTTAATAATTTTTAAAAAAATTTAATGAAGTTCGGTAATATAATAATTATTACATTTCACGTATTTTAAAAAATGATTATGTACTATGTTATTTATTGTTTATGAAATAAAATGTTATAATTCGAATTTAAAAAGAACAGTTAATACTTCTGCATGGGCGTAGTTGGGTAGGGGTCAGGGTGAGCTACAGCCCCCTCAGAACCGCTCGTAGCCCCCTAAAATTGTAACCTAATTTCTATTGAACTAGATTTCATATCCCAATTATTATACTAATTTCATTTTCATTTTCAATTTTAATTTTTTTTTTCGATAAATTAATATTATATAGGTATATTTTGTATTTATTTTTTCAAGATAATTATTAGTTATTACTTATTACGTGATATGTAATATTTTGTAATAAACCTATAAGGCTATATAAAAATAAAATAGAATTTAATATTTATACACAATACAATTAAAACGGCCGGACGTCCGACTATTTACGACGGTTCTTTCTAAAAAACAAAGATTTCGTTTAAAATTTAAATTATGATTGTAATAAAATATAAAATGTAAAATATAAGTTATTTTTTTGATATTTGTTATTTATTTCTCTAAAATAAAATGACATTACCCATTAATTAGTTAGTTTAAAAAATATATATCTTAGGGCCCCCTAGAAAATTAATTCAAACTACGCCCATGTGCCGCAGGGATATAAGTGTGCAAATCATAGTATTTAATTTTAATTAGAATTTGAATGCAATGATAAACATAAACGGGCGATTGTAAATTGCGCCCACGGTGAGCAGGTAGTAAAATAAATATAGTAAATTGCGCCCAGCATATTTTCAGGTAAAATTTATGTATAGTAAATTGCGCCCATAGTATCTAAATACTAAATGACCTTTTAATCATTATTTCCGATTTTGCACATTATATTGACGTAAAAACCGAACGTTTAAGGCTGGCGCTACACAGATCGTTTTCGCCGCGCGGTTATAAATTATAACATTATATTATTATCTACTGTACTTGATTTTAATTTGTTCGAATGATACTTTATATGAACTATTAAACAGACAAACAGTATATGTTTATTCGTGCAAGTTTTGATAAAAAAATGTACAGAAAATGGGATTACATTTAAACCAAATTCTATAGTTATTGACTTTGAAAAAGCTATTCATTATTCTGCTTGTTTAAACGTTTGGCCTAACATTACAATTATAGGATGCCGATTTCATTTAACACAATCTTGGTGGAGAAAATTTCAACAGCTCGGTTTAAGTTCAGATTATAAAAACAAAGAATCTGTTATAAGAGAATGGTTGTTCTTGTTACTTGTGTTTGGAATGGTATTTTTAGAGCCAGAAAATGTTATGATTATTTCAATTTTGAATTGATGGCTACAATGCCAAAAGATGGTCGACTTACACAATTTTCAAATTATATAATGAATACCTACATATATTTTATTTGGTGATTTTCCTCCGAATATTTGAGTATCAGCATCAGCGAAATTAATTAGGACAGCTAATGCCTGTGAATCATTTCACAGTCATTTTAATAAAAGTTTTTATACGTGTCATCCTCATATTTATAATTTTATGGATAAAATAATTGAATTACAAACTGACATTTATATAAAAATCAATAGTATAAATGAGCTTTATAAATATCAAAACACGGTTTCAAAAAAAAAAAAAAATCCAGTACTTAGAAAATATTATAGAGCGATATAAAAAAAAAAAATTAGTATGGCAGAGTATGTGAAATTGATGTCACATCATTACAGTACCTAATACTTAGAAATTTTATACTCAGAAAAAGACGAAAAATATGTATTATTTAAAACTCAAATTAAAAAAAAATTTATTTTATAATTTTATTGTATTTTATTTTAATTTATTATTTAATTTTATATTCAGAAAAAGACGAAAATATGTATTATTTAAAACTCAAATTTAAAAAAAAATTATTTTATATTTTATAATTTATTGTATTTTATTGTAATTTATTATTTAATTTTATACTTAGAAAAAGACGTATACTAAAATATGTATCATTTATATTATTATTGGTAATATTATTGGGCGCAATTTACTATACATAAATTTTACCTGAAAATATACTGGGCGCAATTTACTACACAAAAATTTAACCCTAAAATATGCTGGGTGCAATTTACTACACAAAAATTTAACCCTTTAATGTGTTGGGTGCAATTTACAATTTTTTCCCATTTTCGGGCGCAATTTACATCTGCCCACATAAACCAATAAACCATTGCATTCGAAAAAACGATTCTGAGCGAAGTTCAGTCAGATAATTGATTAAAATTTTGACATTTTTTATTAAATATTTAAAATGCAAAATTTTATCGCACATATTGGGACCATAAGTTACACATTTATTACGTAATAAATATTAATGCCAAAAATTACCAATTTTATCAAACATTATATAAATAAAAACGAGAATTTTACGAAATATTCAAAGTCCTATATTTTGTAGAAAAAATAACGTAACGGTTCCAAAATTTTACCACATATATATAATACCAATGTGATGACCCAATCAAATTTTCAAGTCTCTAACTTAAAAATTGCCCGAGTTCTCGTGAAATTTTGAAATCGAAATCGTTAAATTTCAGTTTTCGTAAAAAATGCCGTTTTTTCTACCGCTTAGGGTCAATTTTGAGAAATTTGAAAATTGACCTAAATAAAGTACCAATTACGAGTATATCCACTTATAACCAGAAACATATGTTATTCATGAAAATCGGAGCATTATTTCGGGTAGTAAAAGTGTTTTCAGACATAAAAAAAAATCACACATCATTGTAAAACCAATACATTCTTCGCTTCGCTCAGAATCTAAAATAGTAAAATGTATTAGCTTAATAATTTGTATAACATGCAAATTTATAAACATATTGTACAATATACTCGTAATATGAACACGTCGTTTATTATCGATCGATGCTAATAGGTATTATAAATATTATTCGTTGTTTGGTTTATAATCGTCCATAAAATAATTAGCGTATATAATTTATAAAACACATGTACAAGGTTAGGTTACGTCTACGGTGTACCTATTTGAATATTAAAAATATTAATATCAATAAAATACAATAAGTGTTATCTATATTGTAATAAATTTAATTATATAAGTCCATCGACTATTAAAATAAAACAATATGATATTTTTCTAAATAATCGTATTTTGTTGAAATTAAATATCATTTTATGCATTGTTAAGGACTATGTCCACTATTCCGGTACGTATCAGGGCCGGGTCAGTGCCGGAATCCGTCCGGGTGCTAGAAAACAATTATCTAAAGAGTTCGTGCCAGATCCTGACGAAAAAATATCGTTGAAGATGATTCTCTTTTCGGGTTCTCGAATGTGTTCAGCCTAGACAAGTGGGAACGATATAATAGATCGGAGGTGTTGGTTGTAGTGTTCGTATATTCGTATTTCGCCATTGTTGAAAAGTCGCCTGTCTATCGACAATATTAATTTTTTGTTCTCATATTCATTTGAGATTTAACGATTTAAGACATTATTTTTAATGGCGTTTACATGTTCAAATTAAAAAAAATAACGTTGATTAAATCCAAGTTACTAATCTAGTATAATTATATGGGTAATAAATAAAATTTCTTGCAGTCTTCTATATTTTATATTATTGTTATTAAAAATATAAATTATAAATATATACCTAAATTAAATTGGTGTTATTATTTATAACTTTATAAGACGTTGCAACGTTTTTCCCAAATCGATATCAGATAATCGTTATTACGACAATTTTATATATTACAACATCATGTAGGCTAATTTTATTTTCCAATGACAAAATTACCTAAAAATAAAAGCCCATCCATGTATATTTGTACCCAGTGCCAGACGGCTCGTGCCTATGTGCGATGGTGCGGTCGGCACTCCCAACAGAAATGAAAAGTAGTTGAAAGTAGAAATATATTAGCAAAATATTAATTTTAGTATGCATATTATTATAGTATTAATAATAAAATATATTTTAAAATTATTATTTCGGTTTATTAATTTAGAATGCTATAGATAATACCATTACGAACTTACAATGTAATATTATACTATATAGTATACCGTATACGGGTAGCTACAAAGCGCTGCAGCGTGTGCGACATCGTTAATCGCACATAAGAATACCGGTTTCCCATGCATATTGTTTAGGTAAAATAATAATATAATATTATTACGGCAGCAGCGGTCGTAGGAACTACCGATTATGATGTGCGGTAAATTTTGTCGCTCAATATATATAAATAAATATAAAAATATAATTAATAATAATATAATTTATATATAAAAATATATATAAATCGTAATTATTATATACGTAAACGAAAATAATAAACATACCTATTTTAAATTTGAGGGGCACGGCATTGAAACGATTTTACGCAACTATGCTGGTAACGTATTGTGCGATGACTAGCTATCGTTCTATTTCTATCCAGGCAGCCGGCGGCAGCGTGGTGAAAAACGATATTGATAAACTATTTTTATAAAATATTATTTTATTCCGGAATAATTCTGGCAATTCTGCCATTTATTTTCATTTTACCATTTTACCATTTATAATTAATAATTATAAATAATAATTTATAAAATATATTATAACAATAATTAACAACTAATGTATTATAAGTAATATGCCTACATAATTATTTTATATTTTGAAACTTGAATGTTGATTTTTTTTTTATAATTTTTATTTATTTAAGTTAATTATACGCGGAGATGTACCTACATCATGTTGTTAATTTATCATTTAAATTTTTTCTATGAAAAAATGTATACCTAGTTTTTTTTTTATCGCACTCCCGTGATAAACCATCACGAGCCGCCACTGTTTGTACCTTGTATTTATTGTTTAATGTTTGTTTGGTCAGAATACGATTGAGCACGATTGGACCTTTTTTGTATACGATTGAGCACTATTTCTTGTGCGGCGTTGCCATATTTATGTAAAAAAAAATAAAGTCGTAATTTATGTAATAAAATAAAATTAAAAAAAAAAAATCATATTACTTATATATATTAAAATATAATTAAAATAATAATTCATGTACCTAATAAAATAAAATTTAAAAAAAAAAATCATATTACTTATATATATTAATTCCCTGGTAACGTAAACCAACATATTCCAAATATTTAATTAAATTTTTCGGAGTTTTATTAATAATACACTCCATATATTTATTTATTATATTACTTATTTTTTCAATTTCACATTTTGGTATTTTTTTTAATTTTTTACACAATTTTAAACACTGAGTTGTGTGAAAATTCCCGTCAATAAACACGACTGTTATAGTACGATAACGATTTATCGGAAATTAATACATAACATAAAAAATATCTAGATAAAAATTATACTATACGAGTACATCTTTTCAAAACGAAAGAAGTTTGGCAACGTTTTCAATATTTCAAAAATATTTTTAAATTTTGAACGTGCTCAATCGTAAGGTCAAAAAGCAGGTAAAAAAAAAAACGTACCGTGCTCAATCGTATGGCATCCGTTTGTTTAAAATGTGTTTTTACCTATTACGGTCTATAATAAAACAAGTTATAGTTGAATTTATGTTGTATACTATATACTTATTAAATTTAAAATAATTATTTTACAATCATTTTAGATTTGTATTTTGTAGTTTTGTTAAAAATTTGTGAATCACTTATACGTTTCTTTTGTATTTTGTATTATTATTTAAAAATGGATTTGAATAATGACACATACAAAAAATATTATAATAATATGTATCTTACATTAAAAATGTTTGTTATTATACTTGTGACTAGCTATGCATGTGATATGTGATATTTTCTAAACTAAGTATTATGAAAAGTAAATTAAGAACTACTATAGGTCTATAGCCCAAGACAGATTAGAATCATTAATGTTATTATTTACTGAACAAGAACTATATAGTATGCAAGTTAGATTATAATGATATTATAAACAAATTTATAAATTGTGTCCCCATTAAACGTCGTTTAAAATTGTAATAAATTATTTTAAAATAATTTTAGGTATTAATTAATAATTATTATTTATTTTGTAGTTTTTTTAAATAAATGTTAAATAAATAGATCTGTTGTTGTTGGGAGGGGGAACAGGGTTAAATAATATTTTATAGTGCACCCTCTGAACTAAAAGTCTGCGCATGCCTATGTTTATAAATTTATAATTTATTAACACAAAAATATTTAAATTACGAGTATAATACATAATACATTTATATTAGAATATTTAAGTTATAATAGATAGTGATTAGTGATACATTTATATAAGAATATTTAAGTTATGAAAATTATTTATTTGTTATAAATTAAATACTACTTCTTAATGTCAAATATTTTCATCCATTGGGCATTATACTTAAATTATTTGAAATAAAGCAAGGTAACATATGGTGATACACAAATATTTTATAACCATTCTCTATTTTTACTTCATACGAATTTATATTCATATATTCATCAAACATAATTGTATTAAGTTCTAAACATTTAAAAAAGACCACTTTATTATTATACAGACAAATGTGCAATGTGCTCAATAATTATACAAAATGTAGGAAGTTCATTTTCATGTAAATTTAGAGTGAGAACTGCTTTAGGTTTGTATTTAGTACCTTTTAAAGAAACCCATGGGTATTTAATTATCTAGTCTATTGATTGGATTTGCATACAATTTTGTATTTCTTCAACCTCTATATCATTTATTAATACAGATGGGCCTACTTCAATTTCATCATTTAAAGTATTTTTAAGGAACATATAATTTAATTGCAAGAGTTTTACATATATTTCTTCTATTATTACTAAATGTAATAACAGATATATTTGATATTCGATGTTTTGCTTCAATTCGCATTGACCATAATGATATAAGGGGTCCAAATTTGTTTAATAATGTATGATAAGTAAAACAGGGTTACTTGGGACACTTTTCAACTTCAAATGCATGCTAATTGCTGAATTTTCATAATATGGTAATAAGTATAAGCACCAAAAATTCCAATCTTGAATATGGTCATACAATTAATATATTGTAATTTTTTATTATTTCCTCTTATCAACATTTTTTAAAAAATATACTTGTCCCAAGTTATCTTTAATTTTGGGAAACTTGGGACACTCACTTATTTCTTCATAAAAACCAAGTTTACCTTCGTGTATTTTAACTTGAGACAGTTTTATTATTAAAAAAATAATAAAAAACTACTTTAAGTATATTTTAAACAAGATTTTATTTTATTTTATTACATTTGGTAAATAATACCATATGTATGAAAACAGTAAATATAAATTATTTTTATATTAATTATAAATTATTGCCCTTTTTTTTACTTAAATTTAATAAAATAAAAATATAAAACACAATATTACCTACCTATTATGTCAGTCTTAGGTTTATAAAAAACAACTTCAAGTACCTATATTTTAAACAAAATTTTATTTTATTTTATTATTTTTCTTTGATTGGTTGATTTCGATACACCATATTTGAGTTCTGCATCGCGATATGTTAAGTTATTAGATTGAACATCTTTAATAGCCTTTTCTAAATTTTGTTCCTACAGAATAATTTTGATATTTCCTACCTCCAATTTTTCTTTTATATTTTCCCATTTTTGTCAAATATCATTTGATAATTGTAATGAAATTTAATATTTACGAGTTATTTGTTTTTGACGAAATTTAAAACTAAATTCAACTTATTGTTACTTATTACTAGTTATTAGTATCCACAGATTAAATTTGCATACAGATAAGATAATAAAAATAACTTTAACAACAATTGCCAGCAATTAAGATAGTAAATCCTGTTCGTTATACATTTATTTATAAAATAAATGTTGATAAATTATTTTTGCTAACTATTAACAATTGTTTTAATGATTTCAAACTAGTCTTGTGACAGTTACTGTTCATGTAACATCGTGTTTAATTTATTCTGATTAAGTATCACATGTTTTTCTGAAAAAATTGTTATTACTTTAATACACTGTCTTACATAAAAGACATTTATTAAAATGAATAACAGTGAAAAAGTCGATCTTATTCTAATTTTTGGCGAATTTAATCGTAGTTCCCGACAAGCAGATCGGTATCCAAATAGGTTTCATCCACGTCATAATTATGTTCATGACTTTTACGTGGATTAAATGAAAATGGTCAATTTACTAGCAGTCAAAATAGACAACGGCAGCCTAGACCAAATAATTTTTTGAAGACACTGAATTGCAGGCGATCTCGACAAATTGGTATATCAGTTGGCGCAGTACATACAATTTTGAAAAAAAACAAAATGTTCCCGTATAAACCTGAGTTTACCCAACATTTACGAATCGGAGATTATGAACGTATATTACAATTTTTGTCATAATTTAGCGTCCAATTTGAAAACGACAATTTCTTTTATAAAAATATTTTTTGGACTGATGAATCTAAATTCACAAACAATGGTGTAATGAACAAACAAAACAATAGGTTTTGGGACGATACAAATCCACACTGGTACAGAGAAACTAACTTTCAGACAGTTTGGGGTATAAATGTGTGGTGCGGATTAATTTGGTGGAATACTTTTAGGTCCTTATTTTTACGACGGAATACTTACAGGTAGAAGATATCTAGATTTTCTTGTTAATAAATTACTGTTACTGCAAGAAAATGTTTTATTAGCCACGCGGGAAAATATGTATTTTCAACAAGACGGTGCACCAGCACACAACTCCATCATTGTTAAAAATTATTTAAATGAAATTTTTCTTAACCGATTGATTGGTACCCATGGCCAGCGAGATCTCCAGACTTGACCCCATTGGATTTTTTTTTATGGGGGCATTTAAAAAATGTTGCATATGCAAATCCACCTATTAATCTCCAAGATTTTTTACAAAATACGACTGGCTTGTAGTAATTTGAGAAGAGATCAAATAAACGCTGCAACATCAACGGAATTATTAAAACGTTTGGAATCATGTTTGGAACATCAAGGTGGAAAATTCGAACAATTTATCAGATAGAACTGTAGAACGTAATTGCAAATAAATAAAAATTGATTTCAAATTCAAAATGTGTACAATTTTATAGTTTTCATTACCTTGAATTAGCTATCTTATTTACGATTACTACGATAAACAAAAGTGTTTATTGATATCTTATCTGTGTGCACTATGCAAACAGGTATTTAACAATATTGGATACTAATAACTAGTAATAAGTAGGTAACAATAAGTTGAATTTAATTTTAAATTTCGTCAAAAACAAATTACTCGTAAATATTAAATTTCATCGTTAAATTTCATATGCCAATATTGTAATTAGAAAAAAACTTTTTATACATAAATTGTTTAGAAAAATATACTCTATCCGAATATGTAAAAAAAAAAAATGATGTTACCATTTAAAAAAAGTAAGTTGTATCGCGCATGCGCGTATTGAAAGTGTTACAAATTTGAAATTTATCTAAAAATGTGTATTGAAGTACTATCTGTCATTCAGCGAATACCCCATGTCAACACAAGATCATCGAACTGAAATATTTAGTGGTACCTCTTAGCGTGAACACACTGTATATATAAAAATTAATTATAGATATATAATTATATTATTCTATTAATTACGTATATTTAAAAATTATAATAAAAATAATTTATTTAATTTATCCAATAATCGAAAAAATAATAAATTAAGAAAGTAACGGTGTGGGGCAGTAATAACATCGCTGATTAACTTTCAATAATTAAATTAATTTTAATTGCAGTGAAAACATATGAATTTCATGCCCGTCATTACGTCAGATTGTCGTATGCCCCATATAGCAAAATTGTTGTAATTATTCGTAGACCATTCATAAATCATAATGCTTGAGAACTTTCATTATAAAACTATCAGTGGCGTGCGGTCATGACAAGCTAGGTAAGCGGCGCATGCCCAGCCAAAAAATAAAAAATAAATAGATTAATATTTCTGATGTTAAATGACAATTTATTTACATTAAAATTACAAATATTTATTAATTCTTATTTTTGTGTTCAATTTAAAAAAAATTTATCAGATTTTAAAAGAAATTAAATGATATTTTTTTTTCGTATAGGCAATTTCTCTACAGAAGCGCTAGCATTTTAGATTGCCTTTCCCATATCGTTATTTTTATAGGAAAGACCAGTTGTGGTAGAAGGGGATATACACGTTTTTATGTGATGGTTGAAAGCGTTATGCCGAGCGCTTATGAATATTTTTAAAAACGGAATTCCAATATTCTTAATGGCATATCGGATTATTTTTGTTATCAATATACTTATTACAAGTTATAACTATACTATATTTATATAATAAATAAATTATTTTGGAATTGTTAAAGTAAGAAAGACGAATGGATTTTATCTATAAATAAATTTTAGATTGTAATTTTTATTTTTATCAATAAAATACCTTTTTTTGTTTTAACTTGAAATTTTATTTTAGCGCTTACCCAACATAAAATATCACCGCACGCCACTGAAAACTATATTATATATTAGTATTATATTATATTATCTATTAGTATATTTACTAATATACTGGCTAATGGATTTTATGAACAAGTTTTTAATTTATTGGACGCTGGTAATATTTGGAATTAGATTTATCAGATGAAGAAATAAATGATCAGTTCGAGAATGTATAACTACAACAATTATTAGACCACTAGATATAAAATTGAAAGATTTAGAGGATAAAAATTATCCTCCAGAAAAATGTTTTCTATTGCAGATTATTTTTATGAAAATTTGGATGAAAATATATTTGAAAAAATTGTATATTTTACAAATTTGTATGCAGTACAAACTTTGTAAACTAGATATACAACGTCACAACTCACAACGATCAGTTGTAACGAAATAAAAAAATTTATTGGGATTCATTTTTGAATGGGATCTGCATATTATTTTCAATTTAATATTGGGAGTATGCTACTACTATAAATATTGTTATTTATAATATGACCGGAGATCGATTATATAAAATGATTTGTTTTAATTTTGTTATTATATTAATTGTAATATTATATTGTTTTTTTAATAATATTCAGTGTCTTAAAATTATTGAAATATATTAAAGTCTAATAATATGTTAGTTTAAAATATAATTTTTTTCGTTACCATTTGATTCAGTATCACTTATATATAAAACATGCTCCAAAAATATTAAAAAAAAAAAACAATTTTTTTGTTATTATAGTTCATAGTAAAATAAATATGCAAAGAAAACTTCTAATTACGATGGAAGTTAATTCTGGTCAGAAAGGGTTAAACAAATTATAAGATGTGTAATATTTAAACATTATATTTATCTTAATATTTTTTTTATCATTTAGTTTAAATCTAATCACATCTACGTGGAAGGTAGTATCAGTATACTATTTGTATTATTATGGATATTGTTTAGAAAAACAATCAATACTACAAAATCAAAAGAAACTGAACAAACACAAATCGTAAGTTTAAAAAAAAATTTTTTTTTTTTAATAAATTTTTTGTGCATTTAAAAACAATATCGTCGGCTTAAAGCAAGAACTCATTAACGGTAAAAAGTCTAATTTTGGGAAATACAGTTTTAAATAATTTTTTTAATTCTTTTTTAATCTTTACATCATAACAATTTTGATTTTGGTAGATTCTTATTATTTTTTTTTTTCAAAGATTAACAATGTATTATTAAGCTTTTATATTCTTATATCACTATTTTTCTGTTTTTTATTTTTAGAAAAAAAAAAATGTGAAAACTTACCCATTTTTTTAAAAAAAAAACCATTAATGAATTTTTGCTCAAATTATTTTTTGATAATTATTATTATTAATGCTCTACAGGCCATTAAGGCCTTTTGCATGCTTCCACCAAGTTTCTCCATCCATTCCGGTCCATCGCATCATCCAGTCGTTTTGA
>JAIUCT010000061.1:580481-597245 GCA_021307375.1 Tetraneura akinire
AAAAAAAAAAAATCGAATGTGGAGGTGCCAGGGTGACGGACCTCATTCATACGTACAAATATAACGTATTATAAATACAGCGTATATATTTAAAATGTTATATTATAACAACGTATATTGATTTTGAATCGTTTTTACACCGTTTAAAAATATAAATATCGAAAAACTTTATATGAAAACTACTGTTTCGATGACCTAGTATAACAAGAATCCGCAATCAATATTTAAAATTTTTACCCCCGCCCCAGTTGAAATCAGCTTTTGGGACGTTTTAAAAATGTCAAAATATTGAAAAATGTCATATAAAAAATTTGTTCCGCCCACCCTTCGTATAAAGAATGAATAAAATAAATAAATAAATTGTTTCTTCAAAGTTAAACAATACACATACTTATTTGAAAGTAGTGTTATTCGACAAAAATTAAATTAAAGAAATGACTATATAACTCTGACATATTTAAAGACAATATTCAGAAATCTGTGTTAAAGCGTAAATACATACCTATGTATAATATTTATCTTAAACCAATTTATATTTTATAAAAAAAATTTTGAAATTTTAATTGATTCTTATTCAACTCTGAAGATAATGTTTTATAAATATATTAATTCAATTAATTCTTTAATTTTTAATCCTATTTCATATTATTTTCAATTTTTTTTAGTTGGATAAAGAAGGAAAGATTAAATCATGGAAACCAGAACCAATGGTTAGTAAAAGTAGCAATAAACTCCCTATGGAAAACTACATCATTGAAAATAAAGTAAATATCAACAAATAATAATATATTATTCATTAACAAAAGTCATAATTAACATTCTATCATTTCAGTTGTATTATTATTTTAATATTATTCCTTTTATTTGTTCTTACCAGGCTAATGATAATGTTCTAATTAATAATACACCATGCATTAATTTCGCCACATATAACTATTTTAATTTCACTAATGATAAATCTATTGAAGACCAGGTAATAAATGCGGTGAATAAATATGGCATTGGTTCTTGTGGTCCTAGAGCATTCTTCGGCACATTTGGCAAGTATTTTGTATTTTGTTATCATTTTTAATTTGATATTGATGTATAGTTAAAAGTTATTTATCATGGGTTAGGCCAATGAAAAACAAAAATGTTGACATTTTTAAAGTAAAATTGTATATCCCATTTTTCATTTTTATGTAAATTTCGTAATTAAATGTAGATATATATTATATTATATAAATTCAAGTTGTACCATATATTATAATATGTTAAAAGTAACTCGTTGTTTTTCAAAAGTTCAGATTTGGTAATAATTTCAGACATTAAAGGAATTTTTATTTAATACACTTTTAAATTCTAAGCGAAGCGAAGAATGTATTGGTTTTACAATGATGTGTGTCTTTTTTTTTGTTCTTTTTTTTTTCATGTACGAAAACACTTTTACTACCCGAAATAATGCTCCGATTTTCACGAATAGCATATGTTTCCGGTTGGTAAGTGGATGAAGTTGGTACTTTATTCAGGTCATTTTTCGAATTTCTCAGCGGAAATAGAATTGATTCTAAGCGATAGAAAAAATGACGAAAAAAATGAAAACTGCATTTTTCACGAAAATTGAAATTTTGACGAATCCGATTTCAATATTTCACGATTACTTTACGATATTTTGAAGGTAGACACTTGAAAATTTTATAGGGTATTCACATAAGTTATATATATATGTGGTAAATTTTTGGAACCGTTACGTTAATTTTCTACAAAATATAAGATGTTGAATATTTCGTAAAATTCTCGTTTTTATTTTATTTTTATTTTAATAATTAAACGCCAAGCGGCAGTTTACAAAAGTAATATAATTTGTTAACAAGATAATATAATATAAAATGAGTGTACAACAAAACAAAAAGAAAAAAAAATTAATAGTAACAATAAATTAATTAAATTAATTAAACAAAAAATTAATAGAAACAATATTAAAATGGATGTGGCAGGAAACTAGAATTGTTAAGAGAGCGGAGCATTCTATGAAGAGGATTATTATAGGAGTGGGATGTTCGATGAGAGGGTACATGGAAGAGTGAGTAATTTCTAATGGGATAAGCGGAACCCGAAATGATACAGAGGATAAAAGGTCTGGTGCATCAATTAAGCCATTAAGAAAATCATTAATAAAAGAAAGGTCAGCGTTAATTCGTCTGGAAGCAAGTAGTGGGAATATTAAGTGAAGCGGAATTAGCAGACAGAAGAGCAAATGATTGTTCAACGTTGATGGTGTTTATTGAAATAGGAAGTGATCGAATTGAAGATTTATAAGCAATAAGCACACCACCACCACGGGAGTGGGAGCTGTTTAAGGGATTTTGATCAAGTCTTGATATGGAGTAATCGGTTAGGCCGAGTTCACTATTAGAGATATCGGGAGATAACCAAGTTTCCGTAAGGACAAAAATATCATACGTGTGGAAAAGAGGAATGGAGGTTCTAAGATTTACAAGTTTAGTTTTCAGGCCACGTACATTTTGGTAGTACAAATTTAAACAGTTATTTGAATTGATAAAATCTGGTTTAGAATTAGAACATTGGTGTTTGGTATTATGTCTAGTTTGAAAATTATTAAAATCAGAAATAAACGAACTAAGGCTAGAATTAGCTTTACAACATAGTATACAATTATTCTTAAAACTAATATGATCAAGCGACATTGTTGGTAAAACAAGGAACGAAGATAGCGGTGTAGACTTGATCCTTCCCAGGGTACTAATAGCTAGGTATGATGTTGGTGGCGCTTAACGGTTAGGTTTTTTGAGGTATTTGATACAATTTTTGTTGTCCTATTATAAAATTTTATCCGTAAATTAACTTCTCCGCTTCTCATGCGTTGGTCAAGTTCAGCATGACAAAGACGTAATAGTTTGCGTTGCATAAGAGTTTTATCGCTTACTATTCGAAAACCTTCCGGGAATATTATATCCGAACGCTTTAGTGAGTTGTACTGATATAAGAGGTTAGCTGCTGCTTCATTAGAATCAAAAATAATTTTTATTGGACGAACTGGAGTGGAGGACACTTTGCCAAGACGGAGAACTTTGGTATTGGGAAGAGTGACATCACCAAGAAGTTTTAAAATATCAGTTATAGTTGATATGTCATGGGAAATTTTTTGAGAAACATCTGTAGATGCAGATTCAGGAACCCCATAAAAGATCAAGTTGGACCGTCGTTTATCTAGTTCAGTAGTCTCTTCTAGAACTTGACTGACAACTAGTTCCGACCCAATGGGGGCATTGGAGTTTTCCAAAGATGTAATTTTCACCTTTAGAGAATCAATTTCACTTTGGAGCCTAGCATTCTCTTTTCTCAAATCGGCCATTTGGAAGAGTACACCTAGTAAGTCTGATTTAAGATCTTTATATTGATTGGCTTGGAGGTCAGAAAAGCTTTTGTTAGAAGCTTATATGTCGTTTTTAAAAGTTGTCAAAACAGCCATTAAGTCAGCATTGGAGAGAGTATCAGTAGTATGTGGCGGTTTATTTGTACTGTCTGAACGATTTGTAGTAGTTTTAGAAGGTGGTTTGATAGGAGTATCAAGTTTAGGTGGCATATCGGGAAGAAAAGTAGTTGAATACAAATAAAGAATTAAAGCCCCTTGAACAATATGAGTAGGCAAGAAAAGTACCTATAGAGAAGCAGTTAACTTCGGACTTTTCCCCTAAGAAAGGTAAGATAGGCAACAAAGCTTACACTGATGAATAACGTTTGAACGCTAGTGGAATATGAAATCTTAGTGACTTTGACACGTGCCAGTTCAATGGAATTATCAAGTGAAGATAAGGTAATGTGATAGATCAGATAAGACGTCTGCTGAACAGTACTAAAATTAAATTACCTATATGCTTATTCGATTATCGTGAAATATATAAATCGAATTCGTCGAAATTTCATTTTTCGCGAAAAATGCCGTTTTTTCGTCATTTTTTCTACCGCATAGCGTCAATTTTGAGAAATTCAAAAAATGACCTAAGTAAAGTACCAACTACATCCACTTTGCTACCGGAAACATACCCTATTCGTGAAAATCGGAGCATTATTTCGGGTAGTTTTTGTACACAGACATAAAAAAAATAAAATAAAAAAATCACACATCATTGTAAAACCAATACATTCTTCGCTTCGCTCAGAATCTAAAACTAACCTATTATAACATAATACATATTTGATAGGCGTAAAAGAAGACCATTTGCATTGAAACCGCACGATTTAACTAACCTCAAAGCTATAAAGTTTTTATGTCTATAATGTTTGATAAAATTGGCAATTTTTAGTATTTAGGTCTAAAAATTTTACTGTATTATACTTACATATTAATTAACATCATACTAAAATATATAATAAAAAAATGTCAAAATTAAAAAAAATACCCACTTTATCTGACTGAACTTCGCTCAGAATCGTTTTTTCGAATGTGATGGTTTATCATTGCATTCAAATTATAATTATAATTAAACGCTATGATTCGCATACCTGTATCCCATGCGGCAGAAGTAGGTATCAGCTCTTTTTTGTATTTACAAAACATTAATTAAAATTATATTTTGTTTGTGAAAAGTTCAAAACGATTGTTTTTATTATAATTATAATATATTTACATAAAATTATTGAAATACTTAATCTCAAACGGTCCAAATACTGTTACATCGTACTATACAAGTAATGTTATGTCTTCACTGTACCAGATACAAATTATGTTAATATATGAAGAAAATAGTTACCTAATTAAATGTTATTTATCATAATATTCAATAGAATTTTATACATCCATATTTTAGAAAATTTAGCTTTCAAATTTATTTATTCTTAAGAATTAGAAATATCAAGTAAATATGTGTAAAATAAGCTATAGATTTTATATTGATAATAAAAGATTTGACAATAGCTTTTATAATTAGAAAATTTCTTAAATTTTACTCTAGTAACTGATAATTTGATTTTATGAAAACTGACTTACAATTTATTCGGCTTGAATAATTTAATAATTATTTAATATTTACACTACTTTCTATGAGTTATAACTTTTATAAATTAAATAACAACATTATTTATTTATTTAGATATACATATTGAGCTGGAAGAGAAGATTGCTAAGTTCATGGGAATGGAGTTAGCTGTTATATACTCTTATGGATTTTCTACAGTAACTAGTGCTATACAAGCTTATATAAAAGCTGGAGACATTGTTTATGTGTACGTTATAATAAAATGTCATACATAATGTAAGTAATGTGCTATTATTATTATTCACATTAAAACATTTTAGTGATGAAGAAGTGAATTTTGCAATACAAAAGGGTTTGTTATCTTCCAAAGCAGAATTGGTATATTTTAAACACAATTGTCCTGACGACTTGGAGCAATTGATTTTGAAGAATGAAATTAATGCTGTCGTAAGTTCACCATCATCTATTCAATGGTTATTGTCCTAAATCAGAGGTTCCTAAACTGTGGGTCGAAATTTGTTTTCAAAAATACCTAACCAAAGATAAAAATAAACCAGAGTAAATCTATGCATTTATTTAACTTTCACAATGTAAAAACAAGGTCTTTGCGTTCACACTCTAACTTTAGATATTTAAATTCACTTGTTAATTACCTAAATATTCTTGCCATAAATCACTTCTCTCATAATATGTCAGGTAATCCAACAAAAAGACTAAAGCGGAAATGGTGTCGTGATTTACTATAAAGAAGTGAAATACAATATTAAATATATTTTTTATTGATATTAAATTTAGTTTTATAAATTGTAACGGCGAAACGTATAACAGTATAACGTGATAAGTATTTGCAAAAATAAATTGAAAATTCATCAACGCGGTATTGGTAGAAGAGTATGTTAGATAATTGCGTAAAAGTTAACTAATAATTTTTATTAACATTGAAATAAATAAATTAGTGTTATATCGTACGTATTTTTATAAATAAAATGTTGATTAATATATAAGTAAATATGTAGTTAATTATTGCTTTTTTATTAAATTAACCTAAAAAAAAAATTTAATCATATACTATATCATGAGCAAAAATAACATTCTACGATTTGGAAAATAGGTGGATCGCAAAAATCTGTCATTTTTCAAAAATGGGTAGTACTTATTAGAAGTTTGGGAACCCCTGTCCTAAACGATTATTATTTTTGCTTTATGTATTTAACAAAAATCTATTACATTTAAATATATAAAATTTACAATTAAATTATTGTTTCTTGACCAATTATACAAAATGCCTACAATTAATTCAAAAAATGTTTTATCATTAATATAGAAATCGTTACCGTTGTGCAAAAAGTGACTAAGTGCAATAATATGGCTAAATTATCCCTATAGTCCTGTAACTGTAAAAAAATCGACTAAGTGAAAATTCTAAAAATATTACAAATTATGAGTTGTTGTATTTTGATCAAGTGTTTACATTTTTTTTTCTCTACATGGAAAACTCGCTAAGTTATTTAGTCAGTTTTTACATACATTTAGTGTAACATTCAATTATAACCAAGTACATTTGGTCAGTTTTGTTACAATGGAATATTGATGAAAAAAAAATCAGATGGACACACTGTACTCCAGTGGCGGCTCGTGTGCTTTGAAAGTGGGAGGGCGATATAAAATTGCTTATTTATAGAAAGTATCGCATAATAAACACACGCAAATTCGGAATCCGTGCAATCGGGCGATTAAAATGCTCGCCCCGGCGGCAGTATTATTACTGTGTTCCCCCTTCTTAGTTTTTGCATTCCGATCATAATTATGACGAGCGACTTTTGACATCGCCCAAGCATCGTATGCGCTGCTTGCGGGTTCCTAACCGGCCTTAAACGTTGGAAAATACTAGAATTATTATAAATAAATACACACTAATAATAATTATTCATTGTATCGTAGAGCATCGAGCGACAATTCGTATCGCCCCGGCGGCCGTATAATTACCGAGTTTCTCCCTCCCTAATTTAGTATTTTGTTCATTGTTAAGAGGGGCGACTATTCGTATTGCTCGGGCACAGCGGTCATACGATGTACGCGCATTATTACCGTATAGGTATAGCGTCCGGGTAACAATATTATTATTGGTTGATAGCTGTGCAGTTATAACATTGTATTATATTTTTAATATAATGGAAATATTCAAATATATAATGTATATTATGATAATATTGTAAATTTAAATAATTATTAATAATTAAATTTATATCAAATTTATTTATAAATAATAAATTAATAAGCATTTTATAGCAATTTTATCAGGGGGGGGGCGATCGCCCCGTCGCCCCTATGCACGAGCCGCCACTGCTGTACTCGTATTTTCCATTATCAATAATGATGAAAATATAATAAAGTATGTGCTCGTCGAAAGTGCAAAAAAAAAAAAAAATACCATTTTTTACTATTCATGATTGGATAAATATTTGTCGCTTAGCCCTTTCAAATAGACGTAATAAATTGCCTTCACCCTTATTCTGTTCAGAAATTAAAGTACACAGATTTCATGTATTTACGAAGTTGATGAAAATGGTAACAAAGATAATTGGTTGAAAATTAAAATCATGAGATATGAAATATCTTACCCAGCAAACATACAATATAAATATAACTGTTCTGATGAAGAATTTAAAATATTACGAGTTGGTGGTAGAGATAGACCCCTAAAATATCTAGAAACACTAAAACCATTATACCAAAAACAAATACCAATATCTGAAGCAAAAAAAAAAAAAAAAAGATCTTATGAAGTTGTGGAGAATATTCCAAGCTATATATATATATACTCGTATATATATATAAAAAAAAATAATACCATTATTCTAATAATTGAAAGTGAAGACGAATCAGAGTTATGAATAATATTATATTTTTTAATTTTTTTTTTTTTTTTATTATTAATTAGACTACAATTTAAATAATTTGTTGATTTATTTCATTCTTTTTACTGTTACACACAAAAGTTTCTATTTTAATAATATTTTTATTATAAAACTAATAAAGTACACAAATGTTTTTTTTTTTGTTTTATTGATAATAATTTAAAATAATATTTTGTTGATTTGTTTTAGAATAGTAATAATTATTAGATAACAATACTGAGTTATACATTAATTCTTTGCTAAGTGATTTGATTAAGTCAGTCAGATTTTCATTTGGTTAAGAAGTCAGTTGGTCATTTTTGCTTCTCGCTTTTTTTTAGCTTTTTAAACTATTCCCAAGTTATTATTAAACCTATAATTGAATAATTCAAGCTTCAAATTCTTTACTTTTTCACGGATTTTTCAAGACAAATATTGTTAAAATCGAAGAAGTTTGTGAATTTTCAGGTTATTTTGAATATTCAATTGTAGTTCACCAACAATGTTAATAATTCAATTTAGTCACTTTTTGCACGGCGACGACTAAATAATTATAATTTTATAATAATGCATATAGGATTTCAAAAACTAATTTATGTTACAGACAGGTTATAGTAAAAGAAAAGCATTTCTAATTGTTGAAGGGATATATATGAAAACTGGAAATATATGCGATTTACCAAAATTTATAGACATTCGCATTAAATATAAAATACGAATTTTCATAGATGAAACTATATCATTTGGCGTTCTTGGAGAAAAAGGTCGTGGTGTTACAGAACTTTTTAATATACCAGTAATAATATAGTTACACTGTCAACGAAAATATATTTAATATATTATATATATTTTTTTGTTAATTTACACTATATCAATTATTTTTTTTTTTTTTTTAGAAAGATGAAGTTGATTTAATAATTGGAAGTCTAGAAACATCCTTATCATCCGTTGGTGGATTTTGTGTAGGTTCAACATTTGTGATTGAACATCAGACATTATCTGGACTTGGTAATTTGAAACAATAAAAAAAAAAAATACACTATTTGATAATCTGATAATTTGTAATCTTGTCCCGTACCTCCTTTATCTTTGAATCCTTTCACAATAATAATCAAGTCGATGTTATGTTTACAGATTTTCCAAAGCATTTGATTGTGTTAACCATAATCTACTCATAAATGCTCTTTACCTTCTAGGTTTAGGTAATCCCTTACATTCTTAGTTTAAGTCCTATTTGTCTGATCGACTTCTCTATGTTTCTGTCCTTGGTTTATTATCTTCTGCTTTCTCCCCACCATCAGGTGTACCTCAAGGTGCAGTACTTTCCCCTCTACTATTTGCCCTACTGGTAAACTCTTCCTCTTCTTTTCTTCGTCACGCAAAACTCCTTATATTTGCTGGTATGAAATTGTATCTACATATAAATTCTGTCTCTGATTGATATCTTCTTCAACAAGATCTTAACAGTTTAGTTGCTTAGAGTGTGTCCCTGGGTCAATCGTTAAATATTTCTAAATGTTTTCTCTTTTTCTCGCTCATATTCTCTCATTACTTCATCCATAATTTCCCTTTACAACATTCAGAAGACTCTATTTGTCATCTCACAACCATTCTTTCTCCTATAAAACACATTGAATCGATTTGTTGTAAAACTCTTAAAATTTTGGGCTTCATCCAACGATCCTCCTATGGATTTAAACTTATATTTCCTCTTAAGGCCCTTTTCTGCGCCCTTGTTCGTCCTATTCTTGAGTATGGATCTATCGCCTGGGACTCTTACACTGCCGATGCAAGTGCTATGATAGAACGTGTCCAAAGGAGATTCCTACGCTTTGCAGGTCACAAACTTCACATTTTCAATCTTTCTACTTTGGCTGATAGTCGTCACAGACTTTACCTTACTTTCCTTAACAATCCTATTTCCGGATAAATTGACTCTCTTTCATTCTTAACCCAAATTAATTTTAAAGTTCCTCAAAGCTCCACCCGAAATGTAGTCCCTTTCCATATCCCCCATTTTCATTCACAGTATCTAAGTAACTCCCCCCCTAATCCGTCTTATGCACACACAAATAATGATCCCTCCTTCTAGTATTAATTTTTAAGTTATATATTGTACATATTCTTATCTTTTTTGAGCTTGTTTCGTTATATTACATAATTAAATATTAACCTTAAAATAAAATATTGTAACCTTAATAAATTTAAAGATATATATGTAAATTACAATGTCACCTGAAATTATTAGTAGAATAACTCAAAAAGTGGGTTCTATTGATAATTGTAAATTTTACATCAATAAAACAAATATTAACTGTTTACAATATAAATACATAATTACATATCAAAAGACTGAAACAAAAACTGAAACTGGAGCTATATGCCAATAGCTCCAGTTATATTAAAGTATGTGTCAGTATTGGCCATTACCATCAATCGGATTATAGGAGAATTTAGCTGATAATTGTTGGAAGAAAAAGGAGACTAGGAGCGTGTACTTGTATTATGAGAAGGAACTTTAAGAGAATCAATTTTACCAGAAAGAAGACCAGGGAAGAAGGGTAGATTTAGAGCATGCCTACGGTCAGCGAGAGTAGACAGACTCAGGTAACGAAGTACATGAGCATAGTCATGAGGGGGATGAAGGATACCTAATTTAAAGGCGGAATAGTGGGAGGCACTTACGTTGTATCCGTTCAATTATTTCGTATATAAACCAGAAACAGATGGGCCCCAAAAGACGCATCCATGTTCAAGAACAGGACGGACGAGAGAACAATTTAAGGCCTTAAGAGGTGCAGACATATGAAACTCTTGAGTGATACGAAAGACAAATCCGAATATCCTCATATATTACATATTTTTACAATGTGCTTTAAAGTGCGAATAAGGGTAATAATAATAATAATAACAACTTTAATAGAGTATGAGAAAATAAAAGTATTCCTAAGGTGTAAAAAACTCATTGAGTAGCATTTTTGAATATTCAGGGAAAAGCCAAGAGATTCACCCCAGATGACAAAGCGATGAAGGTCAGCTCGGAGAAGGTGATATTCAAACAACGAGTCAATTCGATAGTAACTTTATACTCGTATAACGTCGGCATATATGAGCAATTTGGCATGGTGAAGAATAGAAGAAAAGGAATTAACAAACAAAGCAAAGAGGAGAGGAGAGAGAACAGTGCCTTGATGGACACATTATGTAGGATAAAATACATCAGAACGAATACCGTGTACTGAAACAAATTGAGATCGGTCAAGACGATAAGAATGCAATCACGAAAATAGAGGTTCACATTAGTTTGCTATTAACCAAGGTTATCTAGGTAATTAATTAAAAGTGAGAAATCAATACGATCAAAAGCATTTGCGAAGTCGGTTTAGATCACATCGACTTGGCTATGCAGACGGAATAATTGTAAGAAGTGAAAACAATATTGCAGGTTAGGGACGGATGCTGTTCAGGTATAACACGTGATTTAAGAAAAGTTGAAAGATATTTATGACAATGGTCTCGAATAACTTAGAGATGTGAGGAAGAATAGAAACAGGACATTTACGGTTTTTTATTTTAGCTGTTTAAGTATAAAAAGCAAGGAAGTTACTTGTGTGGAAGGGATACAGGTGTAAAGAGGATAGTGTTAAATTTTGATTAATATTCAATGCAATGATAAATCATTACGTTCGTTAAACGATTCTGAGCGAAGTACTGTCAGATTTGGGTATTTAGGTGACTCATATAGGAGCTTTATGATTAATTATTTATATCTAACGTAGAGACTAATAAATGTACAAATTTTAATCGGTACATATTATATTATCTACTGATAAGCTTTGCTTAAAATCGCTTTCACTTATGTAATGATTTATAATTGCACTCAAATGTTACTCACAATTCAACAGTATCCTCTTTACACCTGTATCCTTTTAACACCAGTATTCCTTCCATTGCATTCTTTTTTGTTAATAATGCAAATAAATATATTACTTTAATTGGTACTCGTCCAATATGCTCTCTACCGTAAATAATATTATATTATATACTTTATCATTTTGTAATTAGGATTAAGCTTTTATCGAAAAACCAAATTTTATTATATTTATACATAATTATAATTTTTGATAGGCTTCTTACAAAAAAAAAATTAGTGTGTGTTTGTCAGTCGTGTCAATTACATGTGGTTTTACTGTGATTTATTTACATATAAAAATACGTGGTTTATTACCAACTGACCAAACATGCACCAAAATTAAAGACCAAACAATTTGTGGTGATGAGTTGAAATTAGTTCTGAAAAATATTCGAATATGTGATTCGGAGGGTATTATTTTTACGGTAGATAGCATACTAAAGCATCAAGCGTATAAGTTAAAAAGTACAATGAAGATATCTGATATATGAAATTAATGTAATCAAATATTTCATGTGTAATATAAATTATTACTTTTGATTATTCAAACATTTTAATTATAGTGCACTACTATTTGAAAATGAATAAAACAATTGAAATCATAAAACAAAAGGAATATTCATATTATATTTTTATGCATGTTCATAATATTGTTTTACATTTAAAAAAAAAAAACATTTATTATTTTCCTAGGTTACTGTTATTCTGCATCTTTACCACCATTATTATCCGCAGCCGCAATTGGTGCCTTGGACAAAATTGAAAAACACCCAGAAATGTTAGAAAATCTAAGAGAACGTTGCATATGTATTCATAGAAAAATTATCAATAGTGAATTGATTGATTACTTTAATTTGGGATCAGATATGACAAGCCCACTGAAACATTTATACCTAAAAAATGATTCATTATTTCATCATGAACAACAACATATGTTAAAATGTATCTGCGACTATGTAAATATATTTTTTTATTCTAACACACATTGATAACACTTTTGAGTATATTTTTGATAAAAACTTGATTAAATCAATGATTAAATACTTTTAAATTGAATATATTTAATTTTTGAATTCAAATACATAAAAACATTTAATTTCCTTTATGCTAAGGCAATTATAATTATATTTCATATTCAATGAATTGGCATCATTATATATTATAGTTTATAAAAAAAATGCATTCCAACTAATCAGCTAATAAGATTAAAAATAATTGAAGGCCTCAGTGCAACAACCAGATAACTCCATATTCTTGTTTTTTTCATGAGGTAGTAAAAACTATTCTAAATGAAAATAAAAGGTATTAGGATTAATTGTATTAAGTAGTTCATTTATATAGTAGTTATTTTATCATATGTGATACAAAAGTAACTCTTAAATTGTTTCCTTAAATTCAAAAAATAATTATAAAATTAATGACCCACTGCAGTTGTCTGGTTGTTGCCCATAATATAACATGTTTTTAAAAAGCTTGAAAGTAAAACTTTATATAAGAACTATATATGAAAAAATCTGAAGTAATATTTGTAGGATTATATTATATTATACATAAGGAATAAAATAAACTATCAAAAAAACTTCTGGGTTTATTTATTGACAAAAAAAAATAACAACATTCTTTTAAAAATATTTATTTTTATAACTTTATTTGTTAAATATGAATTATATTTAAATTTCATCTTCAGATTCATCTTCACTAGTTAATGAATCTAACTTTACATAGAACCATAAAAATTCTGGAGGGACATACTTCGCTGCTAAGCTATTTACATCCTGTAATTTTGCAGATTTTATTTTAATGCTTGACTGATAAAGTGATGGCAGTTGATTTTCAGTAGATGTATAATTAATACTTTGATTATTAATTCTTGATTTTTCAATAATAAAGTTTTTATATAATATTAGAATTAGCTAAGGAACTGCAAAACAAACCACTAGTGGTATATTCAATTGTACGGTATGACATTAATGTGAACTTTGCTTTATTTGTACTCATAAAATATTTTTTGAAAAAAGTTTTGAGGTACTCAGAAAAGTTAAATAGCAAATCTTTGGTAACGTCGATTACTTGAAACTTTTTACAAGTTTCTTTAACCATACTTTTATGAGTCTCAAGTAGAAAAATCCTTTCAATTTTTCTTCTCTTTTGCTCTATTAATCCAAAACACCGGTCACATGGTTGAAAACTATGTCCTGGTTCGGGACAACGTTTAATAACTGTTTCGAATCCAAATGTGTTTGTTTGAATTATAGAATAAATATATTGAACAAGCGCATTATTTTTATTTTGTGAACTAAAAATTAACAGCAAATAGATTGAGAGTTTTAATATTTTTATCTAATATATTTTGAAAATAATAGTGCAAGAAGCTTATAACTTCGTTTTGTCCCTTTTTTCCAATCGTTTCATCATACATAAAGAAATGTGCCAACCTAGTTTTTGCTGAATATATACAGAAATTATAGCACCATAACTGCCTTTTATAAAATACATTTTATTATACTAATATTTCGATAAATAATTATAAGAGAAGTACGATTATTACACACATGTGTGTAGAATTTTCTTCTTTAACATAATAATTAATAGAATGATTTTATCAAAATATGGATTTATCTGGTTGTTGCATTGAGGCCTTCAATTTCTATTTTAGTATTTTATTTAAAAATTGTTATCAATGCATTATATTATTTATTGATTTTAAAATGAACTATTTCAATTTATATATTTAATGGATAAAATGAAATGTGAATAAACACTTATACTTATTTACCTTATTTTCAAAAATAATATATAAACATTTTTAAAATATTACTAATTTTGGTTTCCAATGATGAATTTAAGAAACATGTTATCTATTATTAAAATCTAATGTTTTTGATAATTAACATTTCATTAACGCCTACTAAGAAATTAAAAGGAAGAAATAACCTTATTAAAAATAATAATTATATTCTAAAGAATGTAATCTTAAAGGATATATTTACTTATATATTTACAGTGTATTTCACAAGGAGTTGCGATTACAATGGCTGCATATTTAAATGATGAATACAAATTGCCTAAACCCAGTATCAGATTACTTGCAAGTATCAATATAACAGAGGAAAATATTGACTTATTAATAAATACATTGTTGGAAGCAGTTAATATATTGATGATAAAAACCTAATTTGTAATATAAAAATGCAATATTTTTGTTTAACAAATATAATATTTTACTTTAGAAAAAGGTATTTTTATTTTTATTTTTACTTAACCTCTAAATTCAAATATAATTTATTATATTGTAGATATTATCTTAGGATTATTTATGTATCAAACTAATTTTAACAAATTATGAACACATCAATACATACAACAAAATAATATTAGAGTAAATGTAAAAAAAATACAACGTATTGATTGGTATAAAGTAAAAATATAAAGTATGAATATAAAAAAATAGTTTAAATATAAAAAAGTATGTCATGATCAATAAATACACAATAGGCACATGTAAAGAATTTCAAATTTTTCAGGCAATAATATAAACATTATTTTTGGATAAAAATCGAATTACAAATTATGATATGAAAAAATATATTAGGTATTAGATATGACATTGTGTTATTTGTATTGCGTTACATTTACTGTAAACTACTAGGGGATTTTCAGAATGTACACATGCAAAGGCGAATTGGTTCTTATATAGAGGCCCGGAAAAATTATTAAAATTAATTTTTTTTGAAGTATAATAATAAATCAAATTTATTTAATTTAAGTTTATATTGTCTAATAATAAATTATATTAATATTATATATATAATATACATATTAATTATAACATGAACTGTGAACTATGAACATACTTTATTGCTTTATAATACCTAAGAAGAAAAAATATTATACAGCTTTATGATATTTATGAGAGGGTGTGTAGTGTAGTCATCGTGGCAATCGCGAAAACTCGTAAATCCATCGACAACGGATGAACGTGATATAATGGAGTAAAAATTGCTTTTAAATTTTGTAGTTTTTGATACAATCACTTTTTTTTGACACACTTTAGATCTTATGGTACAAATTAGGTACTATCAGCACCAGTATCAGAGATAGGCTAGGTTTTCAGTATTAGGTTTGATATATTTATTTCGCGATAAGTGCAAGTGCATTACTTGAGGAATCAGTAGCGGATCCAGAAGGCACCCAAGGGGGGACGAATTTTCAAAAATGAAATACCTTTTTCTCTGTCTAACCTGTAATTTATTGGAGGCTAAATATTTGCATTATTTCACCTATACAACTAAATAAATTTGAAGTTAATAAACTTAAGGGGCCTCTCAACTGCCATTTATTAAGGGGTTGAATATAGGCAATTTCATAAAACACTCACATTAATGTTGTCATTGTGGTAGTCGTAAATGAATATTAGTGTGTGTGTAGTAGAGTCTAGTATGGCGTAGTATATACAAAATAAGAAGGTATTATTGTTGATAACACAAAGAGAAATATATGAAAAAAAAACTGAACAATTTAGTAGTTTTTCTCGACAAAAAAACATGTAGTTGAAATGATCAGATTTCAATTTTGAAAAAATATTTAGATTCAGCTATAAATTTACAAGAGATCGTACGAAGTACTTTTTTACATTATTAAATTTATAATTTATTAGTTTTATTTTTAAAAACGTATACGTACGATCTCTAGAACACTTATTTCTCAATTCTAATTTTCTTTCAGAATTGAAATCCGATCATAGCTACTACACGTATTATTGTTAAGCACTCAAGCGTTTAGACAGTTTTTAACAAAAATATTGGGAAGGAAGAGGCCCCATAATAAACAATAAATGGTGAATAAACTGGTGGCGGTAAGTTGATAACAACATCCGCAACGCGTGTTCGAGAAGAAACGTTTTTATATTATTATCTTAAGCCGCGTCTAGACCAAAGCAACATTGTGGGCAACTTTGTTGTCAACAATTTTCGGT